>CM040467.1:1843394-1878080 GCA_022758105.1 Pangasianodon gigas
GGGTATGATTTGTGAAGATGATAGTTGTGGGCTCCAAAGACAAGCTGGAGAGGGGAGTGGTTTATGAAGGTGTAGCTTTACGTGGCTTATAAATCTATTAAGTGTGGTTTGCAAACCCTAACCCTACCCCAAGGTGTGTTTTTAATTGTAATTTTTGACTTATTTATTATTTGTTTGTTTGGCTGGTTGGTCAGTTTATTTGGGATTGTGTGAGGCGTGATGGCTCTGACACATACACACATACTGTACTTTTCTAAACATAATTTTATCCCTGTTTATTATTGAATGGATAAAAAGGTCAGTCAGATTTATAGCTGAGGTTGTGCTGAAAACAACAAACCCATGCCGGGGTTATTTATAGAGTGTTAAAGAGTGTTGTTTAATGTTAAATAAGGTAAAAATGGAATGTACAGCAAAGTACATGTAGAACAGTCTGTATTAGCTCACAGGGCTGACATTATTGTAAGCAATCTAAGGACTTCGGCGTGTTTAATGAACAAAGTCATTCACGCACAAATACACGGAGACGTTTTTCATGAACCATATTAAACAAGAAAGCACCATTTAATGTCATTTTAAAGCGATTAGGCCGGCAGATAAAGTATTATTACTACAGATAATGCAGATTGACACGTAATAACCCAGATGTACATTAGCATTAAGAAACAGGCCTGACTCTGATTAATAGTAAAACCACGACTGTGCCTTTTTACCAGATGTGTTTCATTCTGGTAAAATTTCATTAACTGCCTTTTAGGAATATACAGTACATCTAACAGCACTTTCACACTTATTAGTCCATTTGCTGAGTCTGAATCAGAGTGATATTAATACTTTTCATTTGTTTGCTATTTGATTTGGCTTGTTTTTACGCTACAAATAATTAAAAGAACCAAAAAAAGGAAAAAACTTTGGCTGAGTTGTGCGTAGGGCTGAAAATAAATGTTAAATGTTCAGAAACACACATGTAATCTACACCACCTTGTAGTCTTTAAACCGTAATGTGCCTTGAAACTGGTGTGTGTGTGCGGGACATAATCTACATTATCACACTGTTAATTAGCTATTTTGAGGTACGGAATTCATAAAATAATGCCAGTGTTTTTGTTCATTTGAAGAGCTCCTTTCCTATAAAGAAAACTTGCCCATGGTTTGAAGGATAAGCTGACCAAGCACTCATCTGCTACGCTTACAGCTCACTTTGAGTGTAGTTAATATATCATTTTATCCATAAAAAAAATCCCCAAAATAAGCATAATTTTTTTCCTCTATGCAGAAAAAATCTTTTGGTGCACTTTAAATGGACTATTAATTAATTACACTCTTCTGGAATTAGTATTGGTCTCAAAAGAAATTCCATTTTTTTGAGTATATTTAGAGTTCAAAACAAAAATTCTGTATTAAATCCTCATTGTGCTTGCTTTAATTCATCTCTAAAAATGTATTCCTCTGCTGGAGCGATAGTTCAGCTTGTCACGTTTGTCGAAACTTTCATGTTGCTGTGTAGAGAATTATGAGATTGATTGTGCTGAGAAGGACACACGCAGCGCTGGGATCAAATGTGGCTCCGAGCTCAGAAAGAGACAGGCTTTATATCTAGATCAAAATACTCCAAAAATTCTGCCTCGCTAGGGATCTGGCTTTAGATTCGACCACAGTGCAGATTTAGTTATTACATTACCATGAGGTCGATATGAACAGGACTGCTGTTGCTGACTGAGCTCTGTGTTCGCCAAATACAGATGGCCATTTGGTCTAGAATTATTACTTTTCAGGACCAGATATTGCCAAAATGATATATCTAATCCAAAAACACTTAAATTATAGTACCTCCCCAGGTGAAACTAATCCGGCTCAGATAAGGGTTAATGCCACAGAGGACGTAAATCTGTGATTGCTTTCTAATTAGGTTAATGGGGGTATTGTGTGCGTAATATGCTGGGACAAAGGATGAATAATTTGTAACTTCTCAGCACTTACATTTACTTAGCTAGAATTTCTTCCAATGCAGTGAACAGTGTGTTGGCTAATCTGTGAAAAATTTTGGTTTTTTTGTTGTTTATTTGTTTACAGAAAACCCTCCACCCTCACCAATCACAAGTTTGACGGACTTTACTATGAAAACCCACTAAAGCACTAATGGACATGTAGAATTACAGCATTATTTTTGAATTAAAAAAACGTTATTGTATATTGTGATTGTGCTGTGATGATTAGTATTCACCTCCTCTGCTGACCTTTTTAACCCCAGAAAATCACTTTTTACAAATGCACCACTGAGCATTTGAATTCTTGATTCTGATTGGTCAGAAGGTGTTGATTTGCAGGTTTATATTAATGCACTCGTTAATCTGATCTTGCCAAGCTTCACCCGAAACATTACTGTCATATCTTTACTGTACTACCTGCCTTGAACTTCATTTCCCATCACCTTCACAGACTACAACCAGGTCACATGACTCCTGATTATGCACAACCTGTTTCCAGTCAACCCCACAAATTAAACACTCGTGTCTTTGTGAAGCCTCGCTCCTGGTTAACGCTTGTGATGTTACTAAGCTTTGTTATCACGTTTGCTCTCACGGTTTTGATTCGTTGTTTGTTTTGGTGTTTTGATTCTTAACTTTAATGCTATTGGATGTTGTTTGCTGATCACCTGACCTGTGGCTGTTTATAACCAAGTTCTTTGGATTGTCTGCCGGTTCGAACCAAACAACCTCAGTGACACTTACAACATTTGAAACATCAGCAGTGTGAAGCAACCGCAGCAGCAGGAACTAGTGTGAAAGTCAAAGAAAAGGAGAAATGTCTGATAATTGCTGTGGTTCAGAAATGAAGGAGCTCTTGACCGTCCGCGTTGATGACAAAATGGTTCATCAGACGAATGGTACAGTCTGGGATTACTGGATGAGGTCATTCATGAGCAGACTCTGAGAACGCAGTGGAAGAAGATAGAAGACGCTGTTCATAAAAACGAGCTTAAAGTTTTGAAATAAATTCATTCAAATCCATTAGATTAACAAAACCTGTAATTATTGATGTAGTGAATTTCTCTGTGAGAGGATGTGTATTTAGCATTTTTGGAAGGAGTCTCCAGTGTCAGCGTTTTGTAACAGTCAGAGGTAAAGCAGGAAAATTTCTTCAGGATGAAAAAGTTTGCGATTTGCGGTTTCGCTGTAACATGACAAGTTGCGGGGTTTTTTTTGTCTTATTAACATCAAGAGATGGAAAAAGAGAGGCTGTTGAGGGAACGACTGTTTATAGCTGCTATAACTCAACTGAGAACAGGGACTCACTTGTTTTATGGATGTTCCACAGCCTTAAATTGAACTATAAATGAATAATGTGTGGGTCTTTAATAAACAATAATCGGCAGCGTTGGCAAGTTGCTGCGGTATCAGAAGAATAAAACATTCCAGGATGTGCTGTTATAGTAAAAATAATCTTTGGGGCTGTAATAGAGCATCATACTTCATCATTTCTTATTTTCCATAACAACGTGACCCATCGTGTTTTAATCCTTCCCTAACAGCCGCATTGTGGTTTATTCCTTACTGTACATGGTAGACCTGTGTACAGGTGGGCGTGGCCAAGGTACAGAGCCATAGATCTACTATGGAAACATAAAGTTATGAAATTTAACGAGGTCATTATTGCGTTGTCATGGTGGTGAGGCTCTTGTGTGCAACATTCGTCTCATAACGATGCACAATAATGTGAATTTACTGCTTTACAGGAACAGAACAGATGTACACAGACTTCAGCAGCAGTCTGATGCAGTATCGTACCATTTACATTAACCTAGTACAGTGATACTTTTCCAGTGCGGGTACCTCCAGTGCAACTCTAGTGTGTGTGTGTGTGTGTGTCAGTGTTAAGGTGGTGCATGTATTTAGCTTATTGTGGGCTAAATGTTACCATGATGGTAAGGAGAAGTGGTAGTGAGGATATTTGCATTTTTTAATAATAAATAATTCATAATAAATAATTAATTTGAAAATCTAAAAGAGTCATAACCTTAAGGTTAGAGTCAGGGTTTAAATACCACACAGGACTGTGTGTGTGTGTGTGTGTGTGTGTGAGATAGAGAGAGAGAGAGCTTCATGCTGGACTGTAGAGAGGGGGAGGAAGTGAGAGTCAATCTCACATTACCCTCTCAGCTTGTGTGTGTGTGTGTGTGTGTGTGTGTGTGTGTGTGTGTGTTAATCGTTTCTCTGTGTTTCCTCAGGCTGCAGATGAGGAGGAGAAGGTGAAGATATTTTTCCCTCCATTTGCGCTTTTAATCTGAGCGAACAGAATCGATCTGAAAATGAGCGAGAGAGAGAGAGAGAGAGAGAGACAGAGATAACAGAGATGGAGAGAGAGAGACAGAGACATGGATGGACAGGGAAACAGAGAGAGATGGAGAGAGGACTCCAGAGAGAGAGAGAGAGAGAGAGATTGAATTGGCCCAGAGTGACCTTCAGTCTGCTTAAAAAATGGCAAGCTGCTGTCTGTTACACACACACACACACACACGCACACACACCTAAAATCTGTTGTTTGTCCTCTTCTCTCCTCTAGTTGACACTAGTTGGATAGAGATAGAGAATAGACAGAGAGACAGGCAGACCGACTCAACAGAGAAGAAAGAAACAGACAATAAGGACAGACAGATAATGAGACAGACGGAGAAACACAGAGAGCAATAAAAGAAAAGACACTGCTATACTGATAAACAGATATCCACCTTTTACCTGGCGTATCATAAAATCTTTACTCTAAAAATGAAATAAAATCCTTTTTAAAAGTTATATTATATCCACATTTCCAGGTGAAAGATAAAACATTGCAGAAATGTTATCTTAGAAAGAGAAAGTATCTAGTATTTCCTATTACGAGAGTAACACACAGTATCCATGCGTGTCTTTGTGCGACCAAAATGTTTGTACGACGTTACGCAAAATGACCTTTTATTATAATAATACATTGTTGTGTTCTTTATGCAGGAGTGCAAAACTTCCGTGATGCACACACTTGACCTTTCTCATGTTAATAAAAAAAATAATATAATAACTTACACTTGCCAGTCGTGTGTTAAATATTGAGTTCTGTTACTGCTCTTTATTCCTTTTCCACCGAAACCATTTATGAGATGACACATCGTGTTATTTCCTTGAAGTCTTGGGAGATAATGACAGACCCTCTGCATGACGTGGAAATAGTGGCTAGGGAAGCGTTAGTGACTCTAATGGGGTGGGGGAAAGATTTCGCCGTGACTGATTAAGCATTCATGTCAACACTTCTCCTATAAGGAAGGAAATTTCCTCGCTGCGTCCAGAGTCGAGTCCTACTCATGGGCTCGGAAATAGAAAATCGGTAAAAACGGAAGTAGAAAGGCAGTATGGCTGTGACCACGGGCTTATCACGAACATCAAAATCCGTGATGATGTGAAAAAGGGTGATTAACAGACAGACAGTGACGGATAGACAGACAGGTGGAGGGGAAAGACAGACAGATGGACCAGTAGACAGATAGATAGCTTAGAAAGGCAGATAAGGAGAATCTTATATAGATATGTCCAATCTGTAGTAATTTACTACACACACACACACACACACACACACAGAGTCACGTGTTCGTGTTGTGTTTGTGCGCTGGTTTTAAATAAAGCTCTGGCGTTTTGGCAGGTGATTAATCAGTTCACACTGTGAGGTGTCTGACTACACTGACACGTGCGAACCCTGTCACCACTGCTTGTGTGATGTGTGTGT
Source organism: Pangasianodon gigas (assembly GCA_022758105.1). Lineage (NCBI taxonomy): Eukaryota > Metazoa > Chordata > Actinopteri > Siluriformes > Pangasiidae > Pangasianodon > Pangasianodon gigas. The sequence goes on from CM040467.1 coordinate 1,849,149, forward strand.
GTAAGTGTGTGTGAGAGTGTGTGTGTGTGTGTCACTATAACGGCTTAAATCAGCATTACACTCCAGTGCATTTTCCCATAAGTATTCTGTGCCAAATTACGAGTTCAATAAATATTTATATTTCATACCCTATGTAGTGCACTTATACAGTATATTGTACCTAGTATCCAAAACGGCTGCCTGTTGAAACAATAGTGCACTAGATAGGATGTAGGAGCTAGCTTCTCTTCCCCTTGGTAGTGTACTTATCAAGAGAGAAGGAAGCTGAATCCTAAATTGTTCCTTTATCAGACTCAAAAAAACCCTAATATGATATATGAAGGAGAAGATGGGAAACATTGAAATAAACATCTAATGTGATTATTCAGCAGATTAGAAAATAGCACTTGATGCAGCACATCCTTACTGATTTTATTTTGCATTATTTTTTCCTATATTGTGCACCCAACAGGTAATTGAGTGAACTTCAGGTAGACACAAGATACTAACGAGATACTAATGCTTACATAAACCAGCAGCTACACCTGGGGTCTGAATACCATCATGCACAATTTCAGTAATTAAGGAGTAAATATGTATACGAAGACATTAAATCGTGTCTCCTGAGTTGCTGAAAAACAAACTGCTTCTCAAATTGGATAACGTGCACTATGTTGTTACGCTATACACTATGGACTTGAGTGTCTAGTACCTGAATGTTTGTATCGCAGTAATGTCTTAAATCGAACCCTAAACAGATGATGGATCAATACGCAGGTTCTCATGTTCTTAGCATTAAAATTTAGCATGTTTGCTAAATAACCTTGCCATGGCGTGTACCTGCAAAGATCAGGTTGTGTAAGGAGGCAGTTTAACTAACGCAGAAGGAAAAACAGTCAGTTTGATGAAATGTCTAAAACCTTGCTAGCTAAGAGTGACTTTCTCAGAATTTTTTTTTAGCTAGTTACTCGTCATAGCGAAAGGGACATACGACTAATCAGTTCAGTTCAATACTCAGATAGCGGCTGTCAAAATGCTCGCTGTCACATCATCAAAACAGAGAAGTGCACTTACACACTCTTTATAGATGAGAAAGTTTAAATGATCTAATAAAAGAATTAATAAAAAAAAGAAAAGTAGTCAACAGAACTGAATGAATCAGCGATTATTTCTCCACTGATGTATGATCAGTGGATTGAAGAGACAACGATGAGGATTGTGTTTAAACGCAGCGAGTCTTTTTTTTTCTACTTCAGGTGATGAGACATTGCAAACTTATAACTCTTTAAATTTTGGTATTAATGTTGTCATAAGTAGATTAGGTTATAAATGTAGAGGTAAGCGTGGCATCTTTCAGCGGGATTTGAACAATTTTTTTAAAAATGCAGTTAAATGCTAGAAATGTACTTGTCATTGAGATAAAAAAAGAAACGTACTTCAGTTCTGGAAAGTCTGTAATTTTAGAACTGTATACAGTATCGTAGAAAATGTTAAATTTAACCGTTCTCTCTGGATACCATTATTTTTTTATGATTATTTTCTACGAGACGTGCGCTGGGGAGTCGAATTTTCCCTTTGAAACACACTGATGAAATGTTGTTGGTCAATTAAAATTCCAGCCGGCAGCTGATGATGTCATAATGCACTTGGGAACTGACCAATCAGCAGCTTCGCTCAAACTCACACTCAGTGGAACTGAAACACTCTATTCACTGTGTGTGAGTGAATCAAAATGCTTTTGGTGTATAATTAATATGACGATCAATTTCATTGTGAGGCTCATTTATCACATGCACACACACACACACACACACACACACACACACACATAGAAAAGATTTGAAAATTGAATTAGACTCAGGTGCCTAAAAGAGAGACAGAGAGAAAGGGACAGAAATAATATTTGTTTTAACATTTTGCTATTTGCCCGTCATACACATCTGTTCATCCACACACACACACACACACACACACACACACACACACACACACATTATGCTGATCAAACTCAAGATGCACATTTACTGGATGGTCCAAGCACCTCATCTGGCTGAATACTGGTGTGTGTGTCAGCAAGTGTGTGTACAAGGTTTCCTAGGCGACACATAAATGAGCACTTTGCCTGAACAGAAATAGTCGGGTGATTCATCTGACCGAGAAGAGGAGTGTCACTTCCACACACTTCTACAGACACACACACACACACACACACACACACAAAGATAAGATGTTTTATAAGGTCATCTGTAATATAATCAGTTATTTACCAGCCGTGTGTGTGTGTGTGTGTGTTATATTAGGAGGTACGATACTGAGTTGATCTGGAAAGAATCTTGAAAAGATCTACACTCCAGGGTGCTATAATAAATGAAGTCTTGCCTCCGTGACCAGACAGGCGTAGAATAAAGCGTGGATTTAAGGCCGTGGTTCTCACAGCGGAGTCTGTGATCTACAGCCAGCGGGGTTCGTCGTTTTCTCATTATGTTTTTAAGAACTTTACGCTGGTCACCATGACTATATGTCACAAATTCTCACATCTCTGGGAGCTCCAACTCCCAGAATCCCTGGCTCAAGACCACATCCGCACTCATAGTCCAGAGCAGTGTTACTGTAGTGTTAAATTGGTGGGGTTTCAGGGCTCCTGAGTCATGAGTTTAAATCCTGATGCTGTCATAGCCATCCATAGCCGGGAGTCCAAGAGGGCAAAATTGGCCGTGCTCTGTGGGAGGCCTGGCATTCTCTCTGTCTCTCCCCTGTCAGTCAAAGTGGCACTAGACTATCACAGGCATTGGTGAGCTCATTTATGAGCAAGAGGGCAGATAGCTCCTTCTTCCGCATGTGTCACGCTTCCCTGTTTCGCAGCATGAGATGAAAAATTGGTTTAAAAAAAAAACAGCGGTGTTACAATGGAAAGGAACAACATGGTAGCAGAGTGTGTAGCATTGCTGCCTCACGGCTCCAGGGTTCCAGTGCAGAGTAATGTTTGCATGGAGTTTCACGTGTTCCCAAAGGTTTGTTCCTCCAGGTATGTTTTCTCCAGGTTCTCCAGTTTCTTCATCCCTTCAAAAAACAGGCCAGTGGATTGGTGGTGGGTTTGGCTATGCTAAATTTCCTCTAGGTGTGAATGAGTCTGTGTGTGTGTGTGTGTGTGTGTGTACACCTTGTGATGGACTGGCATCCCATCCAGGATGTGTCCCCTCCTCGTTCCCAGGATAGACTCCGGATCCACTTTGCGGTTACTGAAGATGAATAAATGAATACAGTGTAAAGGTAGCAGATCCACAGAGAAGTTGGCATGAAGGTCTGGTCCTAAGCGGCATTGCAGCAGGTAGTCTTGGTGTCTCACAGCTCCAGGACTCAGTTCGATCCTGAGCTTTAGTTCATGTCTCTGTGGACTACCACATGCAAGCTCGACCAGGATAAAGCGCTTGCTGAAAACGAATAATGAATTAGTGAATGCTGATTTAGGAATCTGGTTCAGTATTGATCCTAGAGAACCCTCAATCTATGCGATCCTAGTGCCTACTTTCTTTCTTTCTTTTCAACTTTTAATGAGTTTGAATTTTGACAGGGAATTTTAATGACTGCCCTATTTCTCGTGTACATTCTCCTGCGAACGATTTACAAATAAATTCGCCCGTTTCCAGCTTGATAAATGAGGCCCGTTGTCAGGTACTTCATTAACTCTGTGTACAGCGTAGTTAGTTGCTAATCGAAATCGGCGCTACTGAGCATGCTCTGTGGCGGCCATGGTAACACTGAAAGGTTGCCATGGTTTGTGTGACTAGCTGCTATGATAGAGATACACACATACACACACAGAACCTCTGACTTTGGTTCTCTAAGTTTAAACATTACAGACACACACACACACACACACACAGAAGGACACTGAAGTTGCCCTTTAACCACATTAATCCTCCACCAGAGGGAAATTCCTACTCAGACAGAGGCAAAGTGTGTGTGTGTGTGTGTGTGTGTGTGTGTGTGTAACCAGATCTGTCTCTAGCTAGATGGGAAAATGAGAATTCAGAGTAAGGACGAAGACGAAAACCTCACACGGGAATGATGGATTCTGTCTCTCTCGCTCTCTCTTTTATTTGTCTTTTATAACAATTTATTAGTTTGAGTTTGATACAGTTTTGACAAGAAATGCTCAGTGAATGTAATAGAAAACAATACAGATATAACAATATATTGATATGCATGTATTGAGGAGTATAATAGAAAAGAAGAATTAAAGAAAAGGGGAAAACACATACAGTAGGTTAGAAATAAATGAAAAAATAGAGAAAGACAAAAAGAGAGAAACAGTTTTGTGAGAGATTAAGGGAAAGCAATTGCAAGGTGAAATTTGTCTACTCCCCGACTCCACCTTCCAAAGCATGAGCCACACTCTATTCTTTCTGCAAAGAAAGAAAGAAAAAAATAAACAAAGAAAGAAAGAAATGCAAGAATACTATTGTTAAGTTTTATTCCCATTGGCTGTGTTTTATCTATTTTTCCCACTGTCTTTATTTCTGACTGCCAGCATCAGAGACCACCTCACTCCCATCTCACTCCCACAACGTTTCCGTTGAGATTCCAGTCCTGATGCAAATGTTTAGAACAGAAGAAAATCACTTATTGCAGAGACAATAAGTCAAAGAAGGCAAGACATAAAAAGGTGTAGGAGGTTTTTTTCACCCAAAAAAAAAAAAGTACAAGCGTGATGCAATGCAGTATAAGCAAAGTGGAGATGCTTTTCATAGCAAATGATGCATGAAGCTTGAAAACAAAAGCACCTGCACCACAGCTGCTCTACAACTTCTGCTTGATAAGTGAAATAGACTCCCTGGTTCTGTTTCTTGATATTTAAGCAACGTTACAGCTGAAGTATTAAAATATGTGAAATAGAGTAGCAGTTTAGCATGTTTAATTTTGGCTTAGATTAGACTAATGATATTTATAGACTACTGCTTTAGAACAGTAGATAAAGTGAAACACAACTTAGTTGTAGCTCCAAATTTCTTCAAGTTCCTTCTGTGAATTTTACAGTTTGTTCCGTTCCTTATTCGTCATTTCAGTTTCCTGCCATTGAAAAAAAAACGCATCGTTAAATTTGTCTATTATGTAAATTTCATTATAACAATAACTATTTTGTTGCAGTCCTTTAACTAGCTAACTTTTCAGTCTATTTGGTGAGAAGAGTTTGCTATAAATGTGAAAAATGCTGGTGTGCTAAATAACTTGCTGATTTGTTGCCGCAATTAAAGATCGTAAACGTTGCGATTGCATAAGTATTCACCCCTACTCTTGTGGAAGCACTAAAGTGCAATCAGTTACCATCAGAAGTTACAAAATTCGTTGAATGGAGTTATGTGCAATTAAAGAGTCAGGTGATCTCAAGCTAATATCCCCATTCCTGGAAGGCCCTAGGGTTTGTTAAAGGACATATCTACACAAACAGTATCATGGAGACCAAGGAGCTATCATGTCCAAGCTCTGGAAAAGTAGCAATCAAGGTTTGGTTATAAAAAATTATTCCAAACTTTGAACATCACACAGAGCTCCATGGAATGCATTATTAAATAATGGAAAGAATATGGCACAACTGCAACTCTGCCTAGAGGAAGCTGGCCACTAAGAGAGTGAGCAGTTAGGGAGGGCATTAGTCAGAGAAACAACCAAGAGCCCAAGGGTAACTCTGAAGGAGATGCAGAGATCCACACCTCAGATTGGAGAAGCTGGACAACCAAAACCCAGACACTCCACAAAGCTTGACTTTATGAAAGAGTGGCGAGACAAAAAGCAACTCAACATTTCTCATCTCCCTGAAAACACCATTCTTACAGTGAAGCATGGTGCTGGTTGCATCATGTTGTGGGAATAGCTATCATCAATAACATGATCAATAAATATCTCCATCACTGTCACCAGTGGGATCCATAATAACGCAAAGAGGAAAGATAAAGATAAAACGATAGACAGACAGACAGAACCAGTATCGGTATGGATGTAATTATATGACGAACAGCAAAAGTTGTATTGGTAGTGGCAGACATGGCAGTACAGCCACAAATCTCTGATCCCATGGTCTGTTGATATTTTCATTGCCGAGGGAGCTGCACCATAACGAAGTACCAAAAGTACCGAACAGGCACATACTGGTAGAGCAAGAAAAAGTACAGATCACTGATTGGTCAAATGCAGTTTTCACAGAATTGTCCTGATAATCTCTCTGGCTATCAGTGGCAGGTTGGCCAGAGGGGCAGCTGGGGCAGAGCCCCATCATATAGATCAACCATTCAGGAAATATTAATCTTCCTAAAGTCTTCATTCACAACTCCATGCATTGTGTTACTATTTAATAGATATACAGTAAGTGGATGTTCCATTGATTTGCTTACCTTTCTAGATGTTGCACAATCATGCGGCGGCACACTCACTGCCCCATTTAGCTCCATAGGGTGATTATTGCCCCTAGTGGTCAAAATGGGGACTGCAACAAGTGCTAAAATGGAGGTGTGTTGTGGAAGGAATCACGCTGCCTCATGCTCGCTCTGTGAACATTTTCAGTGGAGGAGGAGCAGTGGAGGTTTAATAATACTCTGCAGCCACCAAGATCTTGTTTTATAGCAAATACCTGGAATTAAATTGAATCCATTTCTGCAAACAAAGGCAAAGTGTAAGTCCCGATAGTGTATCTATAATGTAGAACATTTGTATTGTATTTTGCAAAGATTGGGAGATGGAAAGGGGAATTATGGAGTGGTTGAGCATCAGAAATTAGAAAAAGACCTTGTTTCCCATGCAAATGTTGAGAAAAAGAAGGAAAAACATGTCTCCATTTTCCAATGGCTAACTTTTTTGGTGTGCCAAAGCCTCTCGACATAATTTAGATTCGACCAAAATCTATGGTCACGAGTCGCTGCTGCTGGCTATAAACACTTTTCCACTGGTCAGTGGCACAGCAATCTCCAGTCATCACCATCACAATTCTCTCCTACGATGTAATATTTGTGTTATCCATTTACATTATGGGCAATAGAAGAGACTGTCATTCTGCCTCTCTCTCTCTCTCTCTCTCTCTCTCTATCTCTCTCATTCCTTGCACTGAGATAAGCACACTTTATGGAGAATGCACACTTGTACCTGACTTCCTAGGGTTGATCAAGGTCAAAGTGCGTATAAGCTCAGACGGATGATGTCATGGGCATGTAGGGTAAAACCATTTTTAGAGTGAGATTTTTAGCAAGAAACACACACACACACACACATACACACACATGCTGCTTAAGGCAGTGTTAAAAAGGTTTGTCACCTCCTGCTCCCTGTAGGAAGAAACAGTGTTAACTGTGTTAAGAGAGAACAGAAAGATTGACAGGAGGAGAGAGAAATGAAGCGAGAGAGACAGAGTGTGAGAGATATATTTATACCCAGGTGCATTTTATATGGTACGTAGTCACTTACTGTCCTTCATCTGTTGCCATCATGTGATCACAGCTCACCAGATACCAAATATAATTTGAGTGCCAGATTTTTCTCAACATTCCAGCGTCATGGATATGATAGTGTACATGATTCTCTAGTAGGGAGCACTCAGTTTTCCTCAAAGCAGCAATGATGCATCACCATATTTTACTGTGGCTTTGGAGGCTTTTTCTTGTCTTTAGCCTCTTTTTTCACCAAACATCCACGACACACGATTCTAATTGTAGTTTTGAGGAAAAATCTCTTTCAAACAGCTTACTGGCATGAGTGAAGTTTTTAAGTAAGGAATAAAACACTTGGGAGGATGCTGTTATAGGAAAATAATCAACGACAGGGCGATGTAATGCAGCGTGATATAAAGCAGAGTTGTTGTTACCACGATAAATTTGATTATTTTCCTATAACAGCACTTCCCAGCATGTCTATTATTCCTCTTATGCCACAAAAGGTTTTAAAACTCGACAACATAAAGAATGCATCTTCTTTGCCTCCATCTCCGTTCTCTCCTCACTGTATAATATATTTTCTGATACAAAATACTTAATTTTAAAGAAGTTAAAAGTGATTTTTGTTAATGGAAAGGGTAAATAGTTTCCACGGTTGTTTGAATGGAAAATTTGAGTGTAATTTTTATTCCATGCAATTTTGCCCATTGTCTCTAAGGGTGCCAATAGTTCTGAAATTGTCTGTATGTCTTACAGTGTTATCTTTCTCTCTCTGTCTGTCTGTCTGTCTGTCTGTCTCTTTTGGCAGTCTGCTCTCAGTACTCGCGAGGTGTGTTTGCGATATTCGGTGTGTACGACAAGCGCTCCGTCCACACACTCTCATCGTTCTGCGCGTCCCTGCACATCTCACTCGTCTCCCCGAGCTTTCCAGCGGACGGAGACACTCAGTTCCTGATTCAGCTCCGCCCCTCCCTCCGTGGCGCCTTACTCAGCGTCATCGACCACTACGAATGGACTCGATTCGTCTTCCTGTATGACACGGACCGAGGTGACACACATACACACAAACACACATTTAAAAAGTATACCAGTGATATTAACACCAAATTATTATTTCATGTCCATGACATGTTCTCATGCTCCAGTAAATGACTGACATTAATTCCCAATAAACACACAGTGTGTAACAATTAGCGTATATAAACTGGTAAACAATTTAAGGTCATTTCTTACGGGTACGCAAAACAGTAGAAGGTTTAAGCATGTACAGCTATGGGAAGTTTTACTGCGACTGAAAGGAAATGGTGTTTTTTTTTTGGTCTGTGTGCATTTGAGTTGCATTTGAGTTAAATCTGAGTAGGAAATGTAATTTTACAAATTTACTGTGGGTTCATATCATTTTGTAGACTAGATAATGATACTTTTATTGAATTTATTTCAAAGACACACTCTTCAAAAATGGCTGCTAATTCAATTTTATTGTAATTTCAAAATAATATTAAAATCCATTCCCTGTTCTAAAATCCTTTATCACATTACTCCACTGTTGATTGTTTTGGATGTTGCAGAAAGGACTTTACAGTACAGTAATTATGTTTTTTTTGTTTTGTTTTTTTCTGTGAATGCTTGTTTAATGAATGTCATCTGATGTTATCTGTAAAAAAAAAAAAATTTGTATGCCATGAATGACATTTATTCAGAGCCCCCATGGGTCCTTTAGCCAATGATTCATTTGCAACATTCCAGCATTAATGCTTTGCCATTTAGAACGAGGCATAAATAATAAATATGGCCCTAGAGTAAACTGTTATTTATACTCGTTGTCATGGTTACATTACATGTTGCTTATATTTTCAAGAATTTTTGACTGGATCTAAGTTAGAGGTGTCCTGAAAGCTTAACGTGGAGTCTCTTTGCATTGTAATGCTGAGTGTGTTTAATGATCGTCTCAGGTTTAACACAGTGGCTCTCTGTAATGGTGGGCGTGGCCTTGTTGTGTGTCGCCGGGGTGTAAACAAGCACTGTTTTATCATTAAGCACAAATGCTGCTCTGTTGGACCCTGCCTACCAGATTTGTAAACCAGTGTGACCACACACACACACACACACACACACACAGTCTCATTAGCAAAGGCACACAGCAGGAAGGTGATATTCATGCCACGTCAAGTCTAATCGCAGCTGCTCATCATTCATCCTGATGTAGTGTTTCTTAATGAAGCTGACCACACACACACACACACACACACACACACACACACACACACACACACACAGAGCTATACATTCACCAAGAAGGACACAGACAGACTGTGTCAGCTAAGGCTGTCATTAATGATGGAGATTAACAGTGTTACAGTGGTAAAAACTAAAACACACACACACGCGCACACACACACACACACACACACACACACACACACACGCATACATATCTATACATCCAGTAAGGAGAAAGCAGGCAGACTGTGTATCAGGGAAGGTGGGAGAGTACACACCACATAGTATTCCTGTCGGTGCTTTTGTGTGTGTGTGTGTGTGTGTGTGTGTGTGTTCTCCTGTCCCACCGCTGTGTAACCTTCAACACAATTGAAAAGCAAGTGATGAGGTTGTGTGTCAGTCCATATTCCCTCTGTGCACTTCATGCACACTCTATACCATCCACTCCACCATACACTAATCTTGTACCCTACAAAATACATACAGTTCCTTACTATATATTCTACACACTCCCCCTATACACTTCCCACTTCCTCCATAGCCTCAAGACTTACTCTATATCAACTTTCCCTAATACACTTCATAATCCTGTAATCCCACCATAATTCCCTGCACCTTTCAAACTCCCCATCTACACTCCTCCCCTCCCCAGTACCTCTTAAGGCTGATTTGTACTTGCTGTTAACTACACACATATCGCTGGTGCACAGCGTCAGAAATTAACCCTACGAGGGCACGTGGCGCAATACCAACATAAATAGTGGAGGCAGTATAGCGTATATGTGACACTGTAATCCCAACTGAATAAAAAACTAACATCATGTCTCAAATCACATACTTACGTACTATTTAGACCATTATTGAGTACTAATGCTAATGGTTTCCCGTTGAATTTTAAAAACCTCTTAAACCTACCAAAAAGTGTTTTGAGTACCAGTCTTCTGGATTTTCTAGATTAGTAAATATTTTTGAATGTATATCGAAGGTTTTTGATTTGAGACACAGATCATGACAACCATCACGTCAACGGTAGACGGTTTTATGAGAAACAAAGCTTGTCGGTCTAGTGAACACTGCTTTTAATCCTCCTGATGTACATAAGATAGCTACGCAAGTGAGTATGAGAACAATGCCGCCTGTGTATGAGCGGTGTGTGCGCATGTATGCGTGGTCAAAGTGAAATATATTTGCACCCTTAGGCTCCCCTGTGTACCTTCCACTATCCACCATGCTATCGCCCATTTTTGACTTTGCAGTTGATCAGTGTTTTAAATCTGATGCAAGCAGCTACAGCACGCTAATGGAGGGAGCACAGCAAAGGGGAACTTGGGAAGAATAAAAACAAGTCATGCAGCTGCATTGCAGGGGTCTGAGGGTGCGTAGGAGAAGACTCACCAGGAGCAAGTTACAGTAGTCCAGTCTCAGAATGACAATAGACTGAACAAGCACCTGAGCACCTGAGTGACTATGGAGAAATGGAGATCATCCTGATGCTGTGAAAAAGAAACCTGCATGAAATGAGTCAGATTAGTAATATGAGGAGAGAAGAATAATTGGTGGTCAAGAACTACCCCAAGGTTAAGTGTGGCTCCAAGGGTTCTCCTGGGAGATCACAAGATCTGGATGTATCTCCAGGGATATACAGCAACTCAGTCTTACTGGGATTTAGTGTCAGGTGGTGAGCCATCTATGACGAGATGTACGCTAGATATTCTGAGATCTGGAAACATGAGTGTCGGAGGGAGGAAAGGAGAGGATGAGTTGAGTGTCGTCAGCATAGCAGTGGTGTGAAAAATTATGTGAGGCTATGACCCCATTGAGAGGGCCAGGCAATGAGCCATGTGGGACACACATGGTGGGTCTGCATGGAGCAGATGTGGATCCCTTCCTAACAATTTAACCTGATATGACCGTCCCTCCAGGTGAGATGCAGTCCACTGGCATGCTGTGCTACTAATTCCAAGGCTTGTAAGGATGGACAGGAGACTCTTGTGATTAAACCCTCACTCTGTGTGGATGAAGGCATGCTAACAACTCACTTTTTTCAATGTTCTTGCTGTAAACACACAGATTGGAGTGTGTCTGGTCTGACTCTGTTTGTGGAAGGGACATCTGGTGCTGGTTATGACGTCAGGGTGACACTCTGTGTGTGTGTGTGTGTGTGTGTGTGTGTGTCTGTCTGTTTCACTTTGGAAAAGCACCACAGGATCACTCAGTAGAAGATGTAAGAAAGTGTATGATTCTGGCATCACACATGTCAATTTGGGATGAACACAAAGTATAGATTAGATAATCAGCTAATGGACATGCACGCACACGCACACACACACACACACACACACACACACACACACACACACATGGACAGATTGCTCCAGCAGCGTAACAATGAGACAATTTAGTGGCCATCTGTTGTTTCTGGCATGCGTAGGACACACACACACACACACTCACATTGGATTTGAGAAGTACAGAGAGAACAGGTCAAAGGTGAAGTGTGGAGATATCTAGACCAGGCATAAGGATTTCGGAGATATCTAGACCAGATATGAGGAGTTTGTAGATATCTAGAACCGGTGTAAGCAGTTTGAAGATATCTAGAACCGGTGCAAGGAATTTGGTACCTTGAAGGGGTACAGGAAGTGAAGCAATGTAACTGTATTATGAGTATAATATGTTTGAAGGTATCTCAAAAAGAAACAAGGATTTCAGAGATATCTTGAACAGGTGTGAAGTGTTCTAAGGTAGGTTCTAGAAGCAGGATGGGGAATTTAAAACATATCTAGAACAGAAATGATTTTTAAAATACTTAAAACAAGGAGCCAAGAGCAAGGGGTTCAAACACACGATCCCTCAGGTGTTGTTCAGAGAGTTCTTCCTCTTAAACTCCATTCCATCATTCTTCAATAAAATCAGTATGTATAGATGTATGTATATAAACCAAGAATTTGTGTGTTGCCAGGGTACACCATCCTTCAGGCCATCATGGAGAGGGCTGGTCAGAATGGATGGCTGGTGAGCGCAATCTGTGTGGAGAACTTTGGTGATGCTGCTTATCGACGCCTCCTTGAAGATCTGGACCGTCGCAATGAGAAGAAGTTTGTTGTTGATCTAGAGGCAGAACGACTCCAGAACTTTCTAGAGCAGGTATGAGGAGTTTGGACATACCTGGAAGATGAAGTAACGGTTCCAGGAAATCTAGAACAGGAGTAGCGCAGTATTACTGTAGCACACTAGAAGAGCCCTAGTATCAAGACAATTAAGAGTTTGAAGACAAGAGTTTGAAGCAGGTATGAGAAGGTTGGATGCGTCTAGAAATAGCACAAGAACATTGGAGGTGTCTAGAGCAGGCACAAGGTGTTTGCCAATGTATAGAACAGGTATAAAATGTGGAGATATCTAAAACAGGTACAGACTAGTTTTGGAGATATCTAGAACAGGCGTGAGAAGGTAAAAGATATCTAGAGCAGCTACAAGGAGGAGTTTGGAGGTATCTAGAAATAGCACAAGAACTTTGGAAACATCTAGAGCAAGCACAAAGCATCTGTCAATGTATAGAACAGGTATAAAATTTGGAGATATCTAGAACAGGTATGAGACGCTCAAAGATATCTAGAACAGCTACAAGGAGTTTGGAGATATCTAAAAAAGAACCAGGGACTTTAGAGATGTATAGAGCAGGCACAAGGTTTGTGTCAATGTATACAACAGGTATAAAATTTGGAGATATATATAACAGGTATGAGAAGCTCAGAGATATCTAGAACAGGCATTAGGAGTTTGGTGATATCTGGAACACAAGGAGTTCAGATCAGGTATGAGGTATCTCATGCAAAATTTCATAAAGTTTTGTAGATATCTAACACAGGCTGAAGGATTTCAAAGATGTCTAGACAATGTGTGAGGTGTTTGGAAATATCTAGACAAGATACAAGATGTTCAAGCTTGTATAAGGAGTTTGGAGTTATCTAGAATAGGTATGAGAAGCTGAGAGATATCTAGACATATAAGAAGCTCAGGCATATCTAAGAACAGGTATAAGAATTTCAGAGATATCTAGAACATGTATGAGAAGCTCAGGGATATCTAGAACAGGCATTTGGAGTTTGGAGAGGTCTAGTCCAGGTATGAGGAGTTTAAAGTTATCAAGAACACAAGGAGTTCAGAACAGGTATGAGGTATCTCATGCATAATTTAAGTAATTTTGGAGATATCTAGAACAGACTGAAGGATTTTGAAGAGGTGTAGAGCATGTATGTGGTGTTTGTAGATATCTAGACCAGGCACAAGATGTTTGAGCATGTTTAAGGAGTTTCAATATATCTAGAAGAGGTAGTAGAAGCTCAGAGATATCTAGAACACACATGTATCTAGACCTTTCTCTCTGTCTGATTTCTGGCCATCTTTCCTATTTATCTTGGATTTTTTGTTACTGTGAGATAAGACTAAAGACTGCTTTTCACACACACACACACACACACACACACTTTTAATTGCATACCTTTATAAAACAGCCCTCTATTTAGTAGCTCAAGGATACATGGGGCAATTAAACACTCTTAATTAAGCACTCGTTCTACCTCTTTCTCTCTGTCTCTCTCTGAATCTCACTCTCTGTCTCAATTTCTATGTCTCAGTCTCTCTCTGTATTTGTCTCACATCTCTTTTGCAGGCGGTGAGTGTAGGAAAGCATGTGAAGGGCTATCATTACATCATCGGTAACCTGGTGAGTGCCTGGCTGTGGTTTGTGTATATGTGTGTGTGTGTCTGTGTGTGTGTGTGTGTGTGTGTGTAGGTCAGTGTGTCCTCATAAAATGTGTGTGTGAAGCACAGCGATATGTATAATGCATGGCTACACACCGATCAGCCATAACATTAAAACCACTGACAGGTGAAGTGAATAACATTGATTATCTCGTTACAATGGCACCTGTTAAGGGGTGGGATATATTAGTCATCAAGTGTACAGTCAGTTCTCAAAGTTGATGTGTTGGAAGCAGGAAAAATGGGCAAGTGTAAGAGTGACTTTGACAAGGGCCAAATTGTGATAGACGATGGGGTCAGAGCATCTCCAAAACAGCAGGTCTTGTGGGGTGTTTCGGGTATGCAGTGGTTAGTACCTACCAAAATTTGTCCAAGGAAGGAAAACTGGTGAACCAGCAACAGGGTCATGGGCTCCCAAGGCTCACTGATGCGTGTGGAGAGCGAAGGACACACAGTGCATCGCAGCTTGCTGTGTATGGGGCTGCGTACCTTCAAACCGGTCAGAGTGCCCATGCTGACCCCTGTCCACCACCGAATACTCCTACAATGGGCACATGAGCATCAGAACTGGACAATGGAGCAAAGGAAGAAGGTGGCTTGGTCTGATGAATCAAGTTTTCTTTTACATCATGTGGACGGCCGGGTGCGTGTACGTCGCTTACCTGGAGAAGAGATGGCACCAGGATGCATTATGGGAAGAAGGCAAGCCGGTGGAGGCAGTGTGATGCTCTGGGCAATGTTCTGCTGGGAAACCTTGGGTCCTGGCATTCATCTGGTTGTTTATTTGACACGTACCACCTACCTAAACATTGTTGCAGACCAAGTACCTTCATGGCAACGGTATTCCCTAATGGCAGTGGCTTCTTTCAGCAGGATAATGCGCCTTGCCACACTGCAAAAATGGTTCAGGAATAGTTTGAGGAACATGACAAAGAGTTCAAGGTGTTGATCTCAATCTGACTGAGCAACTGTGGGATGTGCTGGATAAACAAGTCCAATCCACGGAGGCCCCACATCGCAACTTACAGGACTTAAAGGATCTGCTGCTAACGTCTTGGTGCCAGATTCCACATCACACCTCCAGAGGTCTTGTGGAGCCCATGCCTTGATGGATCAGAGCTGTTCTAGCAGCACAAGGGGGACCTACATAATATTTGGCTTTAATGTTATGGCTGATTGGTGTATGTAGGAGCTGCACATATGAGACAGAGTCACTCCTTTCTTTTTCTTTTCTTTATTTCTTCCTTCCTTTTTTCTTTATCTCTGTCTCTTGCGCTGTCTCTCTTTCTCTCTGTTTTTTTGTGTTTCTCTCTGTCTGTCTCTCTCTCAGGGCTTTAAGGACGTGTCTCTCGAGCGATTTATGCATGGAGGAGCAAATGTTACTGGTTTCCAGTTGGTGGATTTCAGTAAACCGATGGTGATCAAACTTATGCAGCGCTGGAATAAACTCGATCAGAGAGAATACCCAGGCTCTGAAACCCCGCCCAAGGTACACACTCCATCCAACCAGGCAAAACCTTCTGAGTTCACAATGTGTTTTGGACCAAAAGGGAAACTCAGGAAGCAGGAGTCACTAGAAAAGACTGCATTACTTTGTTGTAGCTATTAGACTCATTAGCTCAGGAACTTTAGCAAATGAACATTATCCCAGGAATTCAAACACAGGAAGTTTATCCTAGGTACCTTTATCCCTGAAACTTTAACTCAGGAATTTTAAACCAGGAACCTAAGCCTAGGAACGTAGCCCTGAATTTTTAGCCCAAGTACTTTAACAGAAGAACCTAAACACACTTTCACCCAACAGCGGATGTCAAACACAAGAATTAAGCCTAGGAACTTAATCAAATGAAATCAAGCACAGGAACTTTAGCCCAGAACACTAAGCCTAGGAGCTTGAGCAGAGGAACCTATGCACAGGAACTTTAGTTCAGGAACTGACCCCGTGAACTCATACACAAGAAATTAATTCCAGGAACCTTAGTTCTGACACTTTATCTCAGGAACTTTAGCCCAGGTATTTTAGCCCAGCAACTTTATGAGAGGAACATTAACCCAGAAAGTCTAGCCTAGGATCTTTAGCAGTGGAAGCCTAGGATCTTAAGCTGAGAAACCTTAGCCCTTAAACCTCAACTCAAAGAATTTTAGCCAAGGACCCTATGCAAAGGAACTTCAGCAGAGGAATGTAAGCACAGGAACTTTAGCCCAGGAACCTAAGCCAAGGAACTTTAGTAGAGGAACTTAATCAGAGGAACTTTAGCTCAGGAACATTAACCCAGGAACTCAAGCATAAGAACTTAATCCCAGGGACTTTAGGCCAGGAGATTTAGCCCAGAAACTTTAGCAGTGGAATGTAAGCACAGGAACTTAAACCCAGGACCCTATGCCCAGAAACTTTAGTAGAGGAACCTAAGCAGAGGAACTTTAGGTCAGGAACTTTAACACAGGAGCAAAATAGTACATGGTCAAAAATAGGACGTGAAGCCCCATTCCACCTTAGTGAGCATCCCAAAGCCAGTCAGCTAATTTGGAAACTCATTTAGCAAAATTAGCAACATACTAATATTATCTAAGTGTACCACTCATAAACAAAGTCTATATATAGATATATTTAGATAAGCAAGTGTCACAGGGGCCTGCCTATAAATCAATAGAAACATTGAATGTTCAGGCGAACCATGCTTCTGAATCCTTTATTCCTGTCTGGAGTGAAGCTAAGATCAAAATGAGATATTTACTAAACAGATAAAACAGGATGTCAGACCTAGCATGCTTCTTTAATACAGCCTTTAGCAGGTGCATATAATACAGCACTTATGTGATGTATAGTGTAGTACTTTTGTGGAAGTGAAAAAAGTCTGAGGAAAAGGTTATGAGAGTCACTCAAGATTTAATCAGCTAGAATGGAAAATGTCACTCTGCCTATAATTCTCTCTCATAGGTATAATATCTTTTGCTCTCTCTCCCTCTCCCTCTCTGATTCTTTCTCTCTATCTCTATTTATTTAATTCTGTCGGGTTGAGCTTTCACCTTTATTGGTCTGTCTGTTATACAGCACGATCAATAACCAGATAACCACAATGAAAACAACAATTCCATCTAGCAGGCACACACACACGCACACACACACACATTTGTCTTAGTATAATTATGAGGACCTTCCATAATAACCTCAGTATCCAAAGGAAACAATTTGTTTTCTAATGTTGATGAAATAAAGACAGTTTTCAGTAGTGGACTCAGGACTTATGGGTAATTCAGTTCTCTGATTATGTAGCTTTTCATTTGAAGAGTCTCAAACAACCATGAATGTGGATTTTTGCTGTTGCTTGAATTGTGAGTAATGATGTCAGGGAAGGTATTCCTCGTTGGAAGAGTCCTTGTTGACTTTGCGTCATTCACTTCCCTTGGTTTAATTTCCTTTTCAAATCTGAAGAGCCATTCTTAAATTTAATGGTTATTAGCATAAATTTTATGTTTAACGACTCTAAAACTTGAATGGCTGTGGTCAGTTTTGGTTTTATTCCTCGGAAAGTAGATGGCAGCTTAGCCCAAAAGCTTTAACTCAAGAACTTTCGCGACAAACGCAGGAACTTAAACACATCGATTAAATTAAGGTTTTTAGTAACCTGCTTGAAACAATAGCTAGTCAGTTATAGAGTGTGTACATTTCCAAAGAAATCAGTGAAGATGTTTAAAAAATGCTTTAAAATATATGGCTGGTCACGGAGAAGAAACTGAAATCAAAGAGAGCTCATGGTTGGTGTATCTCCCTCAGTACACTTCCTCCCTGACGTACGACGCCGTGTTGGTGATGGCTGAAGCGTTCCGAAACCTTCGGCGCCAGAAGATTGACATCACACGCCGTGGAAACGCCGGAGACTGTCTAGCCAATCCGGCAGCTCCGTGGAACCAAGGCATAGACATGGAGCGCACCTTAAAACAGGTATGTCTTAAAAGCACATGTTAATACAGATGCAATTTAAAAACACACTTTAAAATAATTATCTAAGATGGATCTTAAAACAGATACACCGTAAAACATACACCTTATAACAGATACACCCTAAAATACACACCTTACAACAGGTACACTCTAAAACACACGTTTTTAAAACAAATATGCCCTAAAACACACATCCTGAAACAGCTGGACCCTAAAACACACACCTTAAAATGCATATGCCATAAAACATGCAACATACGTAGCTGCTAAGCCCCTGTGGATAACGCTGTAATATACAGAACTTAGAACAAGTGTTTAACACAAACCTTAAAACATATCAATCACCTCTTACAGTGATACACCTTAAAACATGCACACCTTAAAACAGGTACAGTAGTTGATATATTGTTGATGTTAGAGTGTGTGTGTGTGTGTGTGTGCATTGTGCAGGTACGGATCCAGGGTCTGACAGGAAACATTCAGTTCGATCAGAACGGACGCAGAGTGAACTACACCATGGATGTGTTTGAAATGAGGAGCAACGGCCCACAAAAGGTACACACACACACACACACACACACAGAGCACCTCAACTATACATACAAATATGCAAACAGACAAAGCAACACACTTGCTTATTCATTGTGTGTGTGTGTGTGTGTGTGTGTGTGTGTGTGTGTGGGTTGTCAGATCGGTTACTGGAACGACATGGATAAACTGGTGCTGGTGCAGAACGAGCTAGCTGGTGGAAACGGATCAGCTGGGGAGAACAGAACAGTCATCGTCACCACCATCATGGTAATGCGCGTGTATACACATGGGCACACACACACACACACACACACACCACAATTACTTTACAGAGAAAGAGAGACAGAAAGATTAGAGAGCTAAAAAGACTTGCTAATGCTGTTATTTGCAGGTTAACGTTTCCTGTTACTTTAGTGCTTTAGTGGGTTTATGCTAATGCTAGTTACACCTGGGTCTAAAATTATGTGTGCACTGCCATAAGGTTAGCTATGATTATAGGCAATTTTTAAAAATGTATTTAATAATTGTTTATTTACAATTTATGGTAGTAAATTGTATGCTAAGACTAACAGCAATTTTTTTTATTTAATAATTATTTATTTACAATTTATGGTAGTGAATGCCAACTGAAGCATAGCAAGATGATGTAGCATGCTAGCATGGTAACTATGCTAGCACTAAGTAATACTTAGAAGCTAAGCTCTTCTAAGTGAAGGCCATACATGAATGTATCTTAGCAGGTTCCTCCTCTCTCTCTGTCTGTCTCTCTTTTCTCTTTCTTTTTTTCCGGACATGTTTTTAAGGCGATGGAGAATTTTACTTCAGCAGGTGGTTCATCTCTGCCAACGCTGCTGAAGAATCCTATCCTCAGACATTGAAAGAAACACAGGATACAAGATGGCCACCAAAGTAGATGCGGTCATGACTCAGTTACAACATGGACTAAAACACTGAGTGTTTGCTAACTTTTTTTGCGTGTTCCAGTTCCTTTGGTGTTTTCATTTGATTCTGACATCTTTTTGAGGCACATGAATGAAAATGCCTTTTGTCTGTTTTCAGTCATCCAGTGTTGAAAGTCTTGTAGTAGACTGTCTTGGGAAATGGACTTGTGTTGATTCATGAAGACATTTCACCACAAATCCGAGACACTTTATCTGATCTTGTTTAAAGTAGGTATGGGTACAGTTTGTAACTCACAGCTAACAATAGAAGGTATAGGGAGGTATATTCTGTACCACCCATTATCTGATCTTGCTAATGAAAACTTGAGAACTTGGATATAGTCTGTACCACCAAACTCTGAATGGAAGGCATACGAAGGTATAGGAAGGTCTAGTCTGATCCGCCCTTTATCTAATCTTGTTTAAAGTCTGCTTACAAAAACTTGAGAAAGTGTGGATATAGTCTGTACCACCCAACTCACAATGGAAGGTATAGGAAGGTATAGTCTTTACCACACTTTATCTGATTTTGACAAAGTATGAGTACAGTCTGTGCCACCCAACTGAGCATGGGAGTCCATGACACAACCCACAGGTGGATGTGAGCTACTCAGATTTATACTGTTGAGTGATCAGTTTTTCAGAAGGTGCTGATTGGTTATATTGTCCAGAGGGATGTCCTGGGGTGCAATTCCAATTTACACCTCCAGTGAACTATTCCTTAAAGCAGAACTCCTCGATCTCTTCCACAATGGACATTCATTCTAACCAAACAGGTGCCACACCTGGTTCTAGTGCATCTCTGAATGAATACCTTCTACCATCTTGGTCCCCTTAGTGGGAAGCAAAGTGCTGAAATAAGGTAACTCTGAACACAGGGCCAGGGCTTTACCTGGGAAAGGCCTCCACGCCTAGATACACAAACAAGGAACCCCAATCAGACTTTCAGATTGTTAGCAATGTCAACTCTGATCAGATTGTTAGCAATGTCAATTCTGTGACACAAAATATTGCAAAATACCTTGCCACCATTGTGGCCCTCTTAGTGGGGGGAAAAAGTAAAGACGAACAAATACAAGGTACCAAAGATGGAAATGGATGAGACCATGGTGTCCAATGATGTCCTGTTACTGTCTGCATTCATACAAGAAAACCTGTTGAACAGGTAGGAGAACATAATACAAGCCATTAGTATCTTCTACATTTGAAGTTTACAGTATTTAAACACTACATGCTTCAAATTAAGGATTTCTCCTAGACAGAAAAATATAGCTGCACCATGGGATCACCTGTTACTGTACACACCAACACAGGCTGGTGAACCTTCCTGCCACTGACTGAATATCCCTATTGGTGTGAAAGAAAGTCTGCCATCTGCTCCCCTGGCCAGTGGCCCACAGGACTGTAAATTTATAGGACTGTAATGCCAGATACCATACAGGTGATCTGCTCATTGGTGTCCTTCATGTGGTGGAGCCTAATGCTAATGTACAGCACTGAGTGGTCCCCCATTCTCCACCTTCTGGGACAAAATGGCCCCCAGCCCTCTGTCCAATGCAAACATCTGCAACTCAAATGGGGGAGAGAAATCAAGAAAGTGAAGCAAACTACCCCCCAACAGAGCCCCTTAACCTTAACAACAGCCTGCTGGCACTGCTGCGACCATTGGACCAGATCTTTTTAGTGAGATCAGTGAGTAGGCTGGTGAGGTATGAATAACCTACAGTAATATCCCAGCTGCCTCACTGTCACACCTCCTTTTTGGCCAATTGTGATGCACGTGCCCATGGCCCAACTGGCAGCCTTGATATTTTGTAGCATTGGATATGCATCATATTTTGAAACCGTATTCATCCGGCAGAAATCCATGCAGAACCGGACCTCTCCATCCTGTTTGGGCACAAGCACACTGGAGCTGTTCCAGTCACTGTGTGACTCCTCCATCACTCCCAAGTCCAACATTTTGCCCACTTTTGTCTTGTGCTCAGACAACTTATGTGCTGTCTGGGTACAGCCATGCCAGCGGGATCTCAGTGTTATGTTCAACGAGGCTTGTGTGATGTGACTGCTCCAGACAAGTTTCCGCTCAACTCCCCCAGCCCCTCCTCTCTGTCAAGTACGTCTGCAACAGAGAAGGACAAATTCCTCAGATTAGGATTCAGCTGTCAAAATCTGATGGACAACAGACGCTTGTTCACTGGACAGAGAGGACCAGAGAACACGTTTGTCAGAGAAGTAAATGAGGCCATCGAAGTGAAACTAGTTTCATGCCTATTTATACCCCCACACTTTGCTGTCATGTCAGTCTCGTCATTTTTAAGGCAGGACATTGTTATACTTGGTTTCTCCTCACATTTTGCTAGCTGTCACTAAAATCAGATTAGACAAAGAGGACTTTCTGTTTGAAAGCTGTAGCACTGGAATTCTGACAAAAACTACTCTACCTTTAAATAGCAGGCATTTTCACGCGTCATTTGGTAGAACTGATGAAGAACATCTGAAAAACATCTTCATGATGAAAACACAAGTCCACTCACCAGGACACGCTTCTACTTCTCTGAATCGACAAATCCTTAGCTCAGTAATTGAAGATGGGATGGAGTTTCAGAAAAGTCAGTTGCTTATATAGATTGTGAAGACTTAAATAAGTTATGTACAAAGGTGTAATATATACAGTATATACATTCCTGGGCAAAAAAAATTGGCCAAGCCCAAAATGGCAAAATATTAAGGTCTTAATATGGTATTAACAACAAATCACTGGTCAGGAAATGAGCAAGAATGAAACAGATAGATAAAGGAGCTCAGTATGGGAGCTTTTCCCTTTGATTTCTTTAAATGTTTAAGTCTTGTGGCTCTTGATGAGCTGCATCAGGTGCGGCAGATAACCAAATAATCACTAATCTTTTAAGAAAAAAAACATCCTAGAAGATATTTTTGGAAAAGTTTGTACACCCAGACATGTGTTAGTTTGAATTTTACATCAAACATTTGAATCATTATCATGATTTTACTTTTGTATACAAGAAGACTATAGAAGTGAATTTCCCTAAACAGCAAAAGAAAACCAGCGAGTGGAGGCACAGAAGCTCTCAGGAGTGCATTTGTTTCATTCTTGATTCATTTAATGACCAATGATTTGTTGTTAAGACCATTAAAAGCTTCATAGTCGCCATTTTGGGCTTGGCCCATTTTTTTGCCCAGGAGTGTACAGTATATACTGTATGTCATTAGGTCAGTTAGAGGTTGTTGTACGTCATTGTTTTAATGATAGTGTTGCTTTTGTTTGTAAAATAATTTATATATTTTTCCATTTTTTTAACTTTAAAACTTAAAAGTGGCAGTTTGTGTCACTTCATTCCTAAATGATCAACTGACAAATCAAAAAGCTATTAAGTGAATTAATGAAGCAATTGAAAAATTAAAAATAAAAACAATTTGCTCATTAAAATTTTAATTAAAATGAATAAAAAATAAAGATCAGTTTAAAATTCAAACAATGTAGTTATCAATCACTTGTTTATTATAGGACATATGACACATATAATGGACATAGTAATTATTATATTAAAATTTTTTATCAATTGAATAATGTAATATTCTTTTCTGTTTATTTATTTATTCTGTTTTTAATTGAATTATAATTTATTCGTCTATTGCTTTATGAATATGCACATTTCTTAATTGGTGAATTAATTGATTATTACTTTATGCCAATATGTTATTCTATCTGGGAAAAGTATACATTTTTTTTGCTGGAGAAAACATTAACACACACACAAACACACACACAAACACACACACACACTTTTAGGAAACAGGATTCACACACAAAAAACAACAGTACTGCAGGAAATGTGAGACACACATGAACACACACACATACACACACAATTTTACTACAGGAAATGTGAGCTACACACACACAGAGGAAACATGAGCTACACTTACAACACACACACAAATATACAAATATTCACAAACACACACTGTAGACTGCAGGAAATGTAAGAAGCACATGTACAAAATGTAAGTAGCTTAAATTAAATACACAACCGCAGCAAATTCAGTATTGTAATGTGTTTTGTTTTTCATTAAATGTTTTTGATTCTGCAGTCTAAAGGACTTTAAGTACCAGAACCTTTGGTCACTAGAAGACCAGAACTGTGCTTTTCTAATGGTCTGTGCTTTTCCTAATGGTTGAGGTTCTTATCGAGGTTCCAGGTGTATTGTATTTGGTCTCAAGATCCTTGCTGTTGGACTTCATGGTCATTTGTCTCAAGCTGGGGGCAAATAATTTAGAACTAGAACCTGAAGTTGTGTTGCTCGTTGCAGTTTTTATTTTTGAATGTACACTGTGTAAATACTCTTACACTGCGTACAGATGATCAGCGGCAAAAACCACTTTGCGCTGGTGAGGGTAAAGGCTGCTCACTAAGGGTACGTCGATGATACTGCAACACGACACAACACGTTAAAAGACTTTAGGTAGCTAGCAGGGCCATTTCTAGCTACATAAACAATCTGAAGGTTTAGGGCTTTGCTTAAGGGCCCAACAGTGGCAGCTTGGTGGTGCTGGGATTAGAACTCACACCCTTCCAATTAGTAGCCCAATGCCTTAACCACTGAGCTCCAGTTACAGTTATTCCTCTGAGAAGTTGGTATTTATCTGCAGCTCTGATGTCACAGGGGGGCGGGGCCATTGCCAGCGCAGTTACAATGGCATTTTATAGGTGAAGTTTCACTGTTAGAGTTTTTTTTCCTCACAAAGATGTTCAATGTCATATTAATGTGAAATCCAATACAGACATGGTGGAGACAGCAAAGGTTGGACTCCAAATTCCAGAATGTGGCTGAACAAAGTGATTGAGTTGGTGTAAATCTTATTATTATTAGGTAATGATGCAAGCTATTTGGACCAAACGAGTCTGAGAGCAAAATAGTAGACCAGCTATTAATCATTTTGATTTTGGTTTCAGTCACAATATTCGCCTGGCAGGAGTACCTTGAAATTTAGGTGGACTATATTTAGTAAATTTCGTAAGTTTCGTAATTTAGTAAGTTTCATCATAGCTGAAACGACCAATAACTCATCAAAACATAGCTAACTATATCAGAAATCTACTGCATGCTGAAGCTAACATTAGGTGAAAATTGTTTAAAAATATTGGTGGCATCAAAATGCTGATTATTTTTTTTTAGCGAGGTAATAAAAGGAAAGCTAAGGTTTGCAAAGTGTGTAATATAAAATCATTTCTGTTAGCCTAAAACAACTCTGTTTAGACAATATCTTCCTCATAAGTTGATAAAATAATCATATGCAGAAGCAAAAGCAAGCTACAAAATAACAAAATAATTGTATGCAAAACGCTCAGCTAGCCACCTTTTCTCAGGTTAGTAAGTGAATAATTCCAAGCAAAAACACTTAGCTAGTAAATAAATCATAAATAACGTAACAAAATTATCTTTGGTCTGAATGATCACCTGATCCAGAGGTGTGCGCGGGATCGTTAGTTCCTCGCTCGCTCATGCAGCGATGATATTATTTATGCCCATCCTCAATATTTTCTAATGAATTTAGTTGGTTCTATTGTCTCTAAATGTAAACAAATAAGTTATTGTTGAGCCTGATCAGGAGAAAGCCGTTACTGAAGATGAATAAATACGCTGGCACACGCATGAGAGAGAAAAACGCCCGACACTTTTTTGTTGAGTCGCGCAGGATCCCAGGTGCCCGGAGCACACCTGTAACCTGATCCAACCAATCAGGATCAAACATTTCAATAACTAAAACTTGTGTTTGCTATAACTCTCATTGTGTGTGTGTGTGTGTGTGTGTGTATCTCCATACCAAACCTAGTGAACACGCGGTAATAGAGGTTGTCACGGTGACACAGGTACAGAACTAGCTTTATTTTTATGCTTCACACACACCATGTCATTACCTGCTAAAGAGAATAATCTGTCTCTCTGTCTTTTACTGTCTCTGTCTGTCTTTCTTTTTCTGTTTCTCTCTCTCTCTCTCTTTCAGTCTGTCTCTCTCTCTTTCTCTCACTGTCTCACATTTCATCCTTCCTCTCACACAGAGAGGCATTAGCTGCACGCTGTGAAGGTTCTGTGTGTGTGTGTGTGTGTGTGTGGTTTGTGTGTACCTATAATTACTGCACAGTTGGAAAGCAACACCTTAACCTTGTGTTTGCATTATTTTCTGTCCCAGTCCCACGTTTAAACACACACACACACGTTTGTCTTACTATCCTTGTGAGGACCTTCCATTGACATCATTACTAATGCAGCTAATTAATGCTAAATCTGATGCAAACATTAACCTAAATAGCCAAAAGGAAACTTTTTGCTCTTGTAGTTTTTTTTTTTTTTTTTTTAAATAAAACCTGCATTTTTTGTAAAAAAAAAAAAAAAAACAATCAAACAAAAAAACAGCAGTTTTCCTCATGGGGACCAGCCAACTGTCCCAACATAGTCAAAACTGTCAGATGTTACTATCCTTGTGGGGACAATTTGTCCCCACCAAGATATAAACACACACACACACACACAAACATATTGCGAACATTACATTTATAAACTGACTTGCCACTCGCAGCCATTTCTCTGTTAATCCTGACCTTTTCTCGAGCATAATGGTGTGTTCAAATTGTGCTTTCAACACGGGAAGGTGAACGCGAGATACACACTCGCTGATTAAGTGGTAAAAGTCGTGAGAACAATGTTGCTAGGCAACTGGGATACATGACACAGAGCATAAGCTACGTAATGTCGTCCCTAGCTAGCATTGGTGAAAATAGGACCATTAAGACATTAAGGCATAAAGCATAAAAGCGCAGTGAGACAAAAATGTTGGGAGTATTAACAGTTTCTTCAGACAACTTCTATTACACTGTAATTATGCTAATAATTGACGACTAAACAACTTTCCATGGATTCAGCCATACTGAGTAATAATTAAATAACCAATATGGTTCTGGATGCTAACTAGACATGAAATCTAGCAGTTTGGGCGGAGTCGTTGTAAAATTAAACCAATAAGGTGCTGATGGATCAGATGTCCTTGAAGTCTGTCAGAAGGAGAGGAATCACTGTCTCGGATAAACAAGTGACAAACCAGAGGCAAATTTTCCAAGTGTTGGTAATTGAAGGACAGAAAGAAGCAGAGAGGAAGAAAAAGAAAGCGACATGAACTCATCAGTATGTTACTCATCCAGACCCTGACGTTCTGAACCCACACTTTGTGCCCCCGTCTGACCTTTGTTCAATTTCCATCTTATTTAATCATAGCTTCCTGTTTTTGTTAAACATCATCTCATTGTGTTCAAATCAGAAGGCATCTCTATTACAGAGGTAACGATCAGATTTTTAAACAGAGGTTGGTGACTGCACCGGTTATGTAGCTTACCTCATCTCTAACTCGATGCCATCACAGGATCCTTTTGGGTTAAAAAGCTGGCCAATGAGAGACGACCTTCAAAAGATGTGGCCGCTAAGGCAGCCAATCCAGAGCATAATGTTTGCATTTCAATGACAGTGACTTTTATAGCTGATGTGATACATGTAGATAGCTACTAATATCATTATCATTAGTAGCTATCTACATGTATCACAATATCAATATCATAAATGCTGTAATATTAAAAATGCATACTGGTACTCCTTCTCTGTGCTGTAAAATGAACACTTTTCAATGGATGTAATGTAAAGATATTTCCAAACAGTGCTAGCTGATCCAAAATGGCGACATCGTTTCCTGTAACACGTTTTGTGATGAGATATTATATACAAGTTTTACTTCATTGCTTTGACTGTTGTGTACTTTACTGATGTTAGCTTGTCTAACGTTAAAGAATTATTAGCTAGTACATTTTTTTCTACAAATGTTAGCTTGAAAAATTAGGCTATATATTTGTGGAGGTTGAGTTCATCACTCCTGGCTTTCTAGTTAATATTTTTCTATTCCAGCTCTCTCTCTCTCTCTCTCTCTCTCTCTCTTTCTCTCTGTATCTCTCTGTCTGTCTCTTTCGAGACACTTTAAACACTATATGAAACAATTCCAGTATTTCATAACGAATGACTGATAAAATAAAATGATTCTTAGTATTGTACTGACTTTGAGAACCTATAAATGTCTATAAATGCAATTATACTGTGATCACCACTAGAGGGAGCTCACACGCACACAGCAGCTATAGTGAAGTTATATCAAAGTTACTGCTAACCAATGACGAGTTGTATTTTCCCACATTTCTCTTTCTCTTTCTGTGTGTGTGTGTGTCTGTGTGTGTGTGTTAGGAAGGACCATATGTGATGCTGAAGAAAAACTGGGAGATGTACGAAGGGAACGATCAGTACGAGGGATACTGCGTTGATCTGGCATCTGAAATTGCCAATCACATCGGGATTAAATACAAAATCTCCATCGTTCCAGATGGGAAGTATGGCGCAAGAGATCCGGAGACCAAGATCTGGAATGGGATGGTGGGGGAGCTTGTGTACGGGGTACGACTGACTGTGTGTGTGGGTGTGTGTGGGTGTGTGTGTGAAACTAGGCATGTACAGGATTCAGCTTCATTGCATGACATCACTTGTAGCACACTGTGTGACCTCTCACACTCACCAGCTTAGCTGTGGCCGCATTCCAAACTATGAAAATAGTTGAAAAATATGAATAGCATCTGAAAATAGTAAACCATCTGTGATTCATATTACTTATCATGGAAAGAGAGGTAGTTAGTAGCTCAGCATTTAGTAGCCAATATGAAGCCGTCCCAGTTACCAGGACAACTGTTCAGTGCGTTAAATCCCGAACCACATAATATCATACTAAATAGTATCTGAAAATGATACACACCCTGCATGTCTATATTCCCAAAACCCTCTATTGCCAGAACCCTGTTTCCTGAATCCTATATTCTTGAACAACACCCTGGGAAAATAGGGCCTTGGGAACATTAAGGTTTTCTAAACCAGATGGCACGTGGGGTACATGGGATCCTGGGGACACGGGGCCCTTGTTTGTGAAATTACAAAGAGGTGTTCTGACAACATAGAACCTGAAAAGTTCAGGGCCATGGAAACATAGGACATTGAAAACATAGGAAAAATAGGACTCTGGAAACAGGGC
>CM040467.1:1878180-1917965 GCA_022758105.1 Pangasianodon gigas
AAAAAAAAAAAAAAAAGCACCTGGAGGTCAAAATAGCACCTGTGGACACAGGCCCCTTGTTTGTGAAATTACAAAAAGGGATTCTGGCAACATAGAATCTTGGAAATACAGGGCCCTGAAAACATAGGACATTGGAAATTTAGGTCCTAGTCCTATTTTTCCAAGGTTCCAGAAACACAGGACCTAGGAATTATAGGATGTTGGACTATAAAAACTATCTTTCCAAGGTCCTAATCATAGGACCTTGGAAAGATAGTTAGCCACTCCATTAACCCTTGAAAACAAGGCCCTGGAAACATAGAATCTTGGAAATATAGGACCCGGAAACATAGGACCTGGATAAAATAGGACCTTCGAAACACAGAACCTTGGAAACATAGGGCCCTGGATACATAGGATCTTGGAAATATAAGATCTTGGAAACACAGGACCTGGGAAACTTACAGCATGCTTTTAAAATTACAAAAATATTAACTGTGATCCTTGGAAACATTAGATCCCTGGAAACATGTCAGTCCCCACCTGAGGTACATACTATTTAGCTAGGAGTGCTAGTTAGTTGGTCTAGCTACAATTAAGCCTTCCCAGTTTCCATGACAACTGGCCACTGACTATGGCTGTGTCACAAACCCATGATCAGTAACCATAGGTGGCATGGTAGTGTTTGGTAGTATAATGTGGTGGTTTAGGATGGAGACCAAAGAGAGACTAGAACACATTCGCTACAGATGAGAGTCAGTGTTATTAAGGTATCCAATAATTTCATAATCCCACAAACAGGTCGATGGAAACACACACACACAAACACACACACACACACACGAGACACTCTGGGACAGGCAGTGTTTTAGATGAGTGACAGTAAAATCTGGTGATACAGAGACAGACAGCATTCTGCACCTACACAATGTGGCAATTCAGTTGAGAGACAGTCCACAACGTGAGCAGACACTCTCACATGCTCTCACACACACACACACACACACACACACACAGAGATACCTGCCTGGCTTAGATAAACATTATCAAACATTAACCCTTATATACATACCTCATGTCGCTAGTGGCTCATGATAATAAATAATGTAACAATATATCACGATATAACATAATACATTTAATTTGATGATTTGGTTTTCAGTCAATAAAATGCTCTGATGGTTATGAACTATTATTAAAGTTTGTGGGGAAAAAACATGTGAGATATACAATAATTGTGATCTATCATCTAAAGGCTTAAGGCTTTCTCAACATTCACACTAAAATAGTATTTTTGACCATTTCATGTTGCAAGAAAATTTGAAAATGCCCCTGTTTTATCATTTGTAGATTGTTACAAGATGCCAGCTCCAGTTTCTTCAGGACTTTCTGTTTTGGTCACGCTAAAACTGATTACAGCTATGTACAATATAAACACAGTTCTCCTGCATACAACATAAAGTAAAACTTTTTTTCTAAACCATGTAAAAACACCAGTATAGATGGAAAACATTTTGTTAGGAAAGCAGCATGTTGGAATGTATCTGTTACTGTGAAAAAGGCCTAAATAGTTGTGTATATCAGTGGTTGCTAAAACAATATCAGTATAAAATATAAGAAAGACGTTAGATCACCGTTAGCAGCTATAAAAATACAGAACCTTGGAATCATAAGACCCTGGAAATATAAGTCCAGTGAAAAAGAAAGCCTTGGAATCATAGGACCTTGGAAAGATAGGACTTTTTAAACACAGGGCATTGGAAATAGTGGACTTGTGAAACATTGGATCTGGGGGTCATATAGCCCTGGAAACATAGGACTTGGAAAAAGAACCTAGGAAATATAAACCAAGAACCAAAGAAGACATAGGACCCTGGAAAAATAGGACCATTAAAATATAGAGCCTGGAAAAACATAGGACATTGGGACCTGGGACACACAGGGCCCTAGAAGTATAGGATCTTGGAAGCATAGGTCCACAAGAGATAGGACATGGGAAACACAGAACATTAGAAACAGGACCTTGGAAATATAGGACATTGGAAACAAAGAACAAGGTACACATAAAACCTTGGAAACATAAGACCTGGGAAACATAGGACCTTGGAAACAAAGAACCAGGGAGACATGGGGCCTGGGAAACTAAGAACCAGGGAGACACAGGGCCTGGGAAACTAAGAACCAGGGAGACACAGGGCCTGGGAAACACAGAACTATCGAAACAGGACCATGGAAATATAGGACACTGGAACCAAAGAACCAGGGACAAAGAAAGACCTGGCAACATAAGACCTTGGAAAGATAGGACCTGGGAACCACAGAACATTGGAAACAGGACATTGGGAACAAATAAACAGGAACACAGCTTTGGAAATATAGGACCTTGGAAACTTAAGACTTGGTAAACATATGACCTTGGAAACAAAGAACCAGGGAGACATTGGGACTGAGAAACATAGCACTTTGGAAGCACAGCACATTGGGAATGTAGGACCTGGGACACTTAGGGACATGGAAAAATAGGATCCTGAAAATATAGGGCCCTGGGAATAAAGGATTATTTTTAAAATCACAAAGAGGCAAAACAAATCCTTCTAGAACCCAGGGGAAAAACTAGGACCCTGGGAAAATAGGATTGTCTTTAGAAACTACAAAAAATTAAATGTAGCAAAGATTATGTAGGGACCACCCTGTGCATTTGTGCTGTCGTGTGTCATTAATTATTTTGATGAAGAAGCCAGCAAATTGGCTGCCTGGGGAAAAATCAGGTGGAGGAAATCCAATTACAGATGTGGGAAAGTGGTGGTTGGCAGTCTTCTGTCAGTGAACGTGTGCAGTGAAGATCCCCACCTGCTTCACCGCACACGTTTGGAGACGAACACCTGGTCTATTAAGGTCTCCGGAGCCTGTTGGGAAACTTCCTCGCTCTACCTGTCTCTCGCTGTCTTTCTCTCTCGTTTGCTTGCTCAATGACAGCAGCTTGTCCATTATTCCTCGAACAGAGTCACTGCTTTTCAGCAGCCAAGAAGAATTTGCTTTTTATTTTCAATTGGCCAATTTAATTTAATTCATTTACGACAAAAGGATGCTACACAGTTAGCATCTTCAAACAAGGTCACGCTAACAACAGAGGATTTCATGGTTTTTGTCTGCACAGAAAATGACTGTTTTGATGTTCTCTTTGGTTAGCGAAATGGGTCTTCTCAGAGTACACACTAACACAGTTTAGTGTGTGTGTGTGTGTTACAATTATTTGAGACAAGGCTAGAAATATGGCTTCTATTAAAACTTTTTTAATGGAATAGAGCAACTAGCACAGTTACCAAACACTCAGTTCCCAGTTTATGAGTAATCTGGTAATATATATTTAATATATTATTTATGTAATGTATTTAATTTACTCCAAACTATTCCTTTCTGTTCAATATAAATATGTATACTCTCATCTTACAGCATGGCTAGCTAATAGCCAAAAGAATGAAAATTATTAGATTTGTATTCGAGCTTGTTTACATTAGCTAACTAATATCCTAGTGCATGTTTACACTGATTGCTTTTTTGGATTAGTTATCTGCGAACTAGCTAATAGCAAACAACATTAACAGTGTCATGATGTTCGAAATTTTAAATAGAAAATATATTTTCCCAGTGTACTTGTTTAAAACTTTTTTTTTTTCATCACTCCCTCACTTTCAGCTACATGCAGGAACTGTACGTCAGGAACTCTCATTATTATAGCACACACAATGTAATGCTACCATTGTTTCACTTTAAATGTATTTGTTTAATAAAATGGTATTATAAATGGAAATTTTAATTAGTAATGCTGTAAAAATCTATTATTTAAATACTTCTTCTTCTTCTCTAAATCTTTTCTCACACCCCTTTGTCTCATCTTTGTGTTCGTCATGTCAGAAAGCAGAGATTGCGGTGGCTCCTTTAACGATCACCCTGGTGAGGGAGGAAGTGATCGACTTCTCCAAACCCTTCATGAGCCTCGGAATCTCCATCATGATCAAAAAGCCGCAGAAGTCCAAGCCGGGTGTGTTCTCGTTCCTCGACCCGTTGGCCTATGAGATCTGGATGTGTATCGTATTCGCCTACATCGGCGTGAGCGTCGTGCTTTTCCTCGTCAGCCGCTTCAGTCCCTATGAGTGGAAACGAGACGAGGCCGAGGAAGAGCCGGACGCAGATCAGCCGCCCAATGAGTTCGGCATCTTTAACAGCTTGTGGTTCAGCCTGGGAGCCTTCATGCAGCAGGGCTGTGACTTCACGCCCAGGTAACTCCTAAAGTGCACAGCTTGTGTGGTTTAGGACACGTCTTATTATTCTTGTTTACTTGACACTCTAGAACCCTGGAGGTCTAAATGTCCTAGTGATTATCTGACGCAGGAAGCAGGAAAGGATTTAGGACACAGTGACAAATCCATTTCCTCCTGCGCGCTGACCTAAAGGCTCCCCAGGAACTGAAGAATGATTTAACCCAGATTCTGATCTATACAATATATTTAAAACATTCATAAAAGAGCAAAATATTTTCTTTTAGAAATGCAATTGTTACAACACGTCTAGGGTGGACCACTTTTTGACCCTTTTTCAAATCCCTCCATTTATGGCATTTTGGCAGACGTCCTTATCCAGAGCGACTTACATTTATCTCCTTCATACAGCTGAGGAGTTGAGGGTTAAGGGCCTTGCTCCAGCAGTGGCAGCTTTGTGGTGCTGGGAACTGAACTCATGACCTTCTGAACAGAAGTCCAACATCTTAACCACTGAGCTACCACTGCCTCTACCTGTTACGCTACTCATGAGAAGCACGGACATGGTCTGGCTTTTGTTAGGCGCTATTTTTCCTAAGCATATTTATCTTTAGCTTAAATGCATGCTAGTTTTTTTTTTTTTCCAGAATCAGGAATACAAATGGATGTGGAAACAGAGACTACACTGTGCAACATACTGTATAGTAACAAGAATATACCTCACTTTTAACTCCTAATGAAGGAGTTAGCCAGACGCAAATGACCATAGCTCATAGCCGAAATGCTAGCGGAAGACTTTCTTCCTTTTTTGTTGAGCGGCAAACATGTTATGACTCATCACTCCAGACTTTATCAGGAGAGATTAAATAGCTCTACACAGCTATATAAAGGTGTCCCTTCCAGAGACTTACAGAAATACTTACTTCTTTTCTATAGTCTGTATTAATTAATGCACATAATTATGCATTAATGAAATTAATTTATGTTAGTTGCCACTTTATTACTAAGTTATGTAGACTTCCGAGCAAAAAAAGCACAGGACTTAATCCAAAATAAGGCCCCTGAGAGGACAGATGTCCCCTGTGGCCACACACACACACACACATACACAAACAACACACACACACACTGTTTAGACATCAGTCCAATCACCAAACCCCACAACTAACACTGACAGATCAGTGTGCTCTGAACATTTGGAACAAAACTCAGTGAGGAGGAACGGTAAATCTGCAGGATGAGGTTTGGAACAAGTCTCACACTGATCAGAACAGTCATGAGGGAAGGAGGGAGGGAAGGAGGGAGGTAGGGAAACGAAGGGAAAGAGGCAAACTAAGTGAAGAGGAAAAAAGTAAATGAAGGAGGAAATGTGAGGAGGAAAAAAAGACAAACAAAGAAAGAAGGAAAGGTGGAAGAAAGGAGGAAAGAAAGTGAAAGAAGGGAAAGAAGAAAGGGTGAAAGGGGGTAAGGAGTAAATAAAAGGGAAAGGAAATAACAGAGGAAGAATGAGGAAGATGAAGGGAGCAAGAAGGATGGATAGAAAGAAGGAAAGCTGGAACTTGGAGGAAAGCTATAACTTTACCAGTGGAGTTAGCTTTATCTTTAGGAATAGCATTCGCTAACATTAGCATTAGCTAAAATTAGGAATTAGCTTGATCAGCAGGTTCTGTTGTGTACTTTAGCTAGCTACATTGAAGCCCTTGTGTGTGTCTGTGTGTGTGTGTGTGTGTGTGTGTGTGTGTGTGTGAAAGTCAAGATCTTGGCATTGCTAAATTGATTTTCCATCATCAAGCCTAACTTGAGGTGAAAGAGAAGAAAGATCGATCCATCCTCCTCCTCTCTCTCTCCCTCCCTCTCTCTCTTTCTGTCACTTTTTATTTTCACCTTTCTGCTTATTTTAGCAACATTCCGTCTCTGTGCTGCCGCTGTTTGAATTACACTGTCACTCCCTGAATGAGAGAAAGAAAAGGAAAGAGACAGACAACAGCACCAGGGTTACACCATTACAGGAGTAGCAGCAGTCCACTGGTTGAAATATGAGCATCCTGCATCATGGAAGTTCTGTCCTTGCTGGTAAAGGCAGAAAGTGGGGGGAGTTGGGAGGCCTGACCTGTCACATTCTGCTAGATTACATTTTGATCACTGCTGTAAGTGCATTTTAGGGCACTGCTGTCTCTCAGACAGTCCTCATAACTCCTCATAAAAGACACATTATCCTTTAGTTTTATCTCCAGGCCATAAGCAGCAGCCAAACTTCACCACTGTTAACCTATGAGCTGGATAGAATAGAGATAAAACTCCATATTCCATCATATAGCATACAATCTATTTAACATTAGTGCTATGGCTTGTATATTAGCTAATACATCTTTAGACCCAGGTGGTCCGGTGGTGCACTCAGAACTCCAGGATCCCCAGTTTGATCCTGAGCTCGGGTTACTGGAGTTTCACATGTTCTCTCTGTGTCCATGTGGGTTTCCTCAGGGTTGCCTGGTTTCCTCCTACCTCTCAAAAATATGCCTGTAGGAACTAGAACTGGTGACTCTAGTTGTGTGTGAATGTGTGATGTCCGAGTGGCCCGACAGAAAAGCATTCACTCTATCATCGAAAGATTGTGAGTGTTAACCCCGAAAATGCCACACCCGTCTGTGGCCGGGAGTCCAAGAGAGCGAAATTGGCCATGCTCTCCGGGTGGGAGGGATGGTCTTATTTTCTCCCCTGTCAATCACGGCGACACTAGCCAATCATAGGCGTCTGTGCGCTCATGTATGCGGAAGAGGGTTGATAGCTCTGAGTTTCTAATGTAACATGAGTAGCAGCTCAAAAAAGATACACCGGCTTCACATGTCTCAGAGGAAGCATGTGCTAGTCCTCATCCTCCCTGATTGGTAGGGGAGAGCTAGCTAGTGGTAGGGAATAGGTAAATGACCAAATTGGGAGAAAAAGATTGTAAAAAACAAAATGGCTTGCTGTTTGGATTCTCATGCATTACACAGTGTGAAGGACAATGGTCTATTGTTAACAGTGACTACGTTTTCATGCACATCAAATTCCGTGTAAGGTCGATATTCGGGTTGCAGCCGTATTCTGAATATGATGTTTATATGCGTCCAGGCATCGGAATATTCCTGTATACATGGTTGCTGTTGTAAGTTTGCCGATCTACACATGCACTTTTCCTTTCCTGCTGTTATTTCCCACAAGATTCAAGATGCTGTTGGTGGTTATAGAGTACGCTCAGTTATTACTTTTATTACTACTTTTTCACACTAATTTAATTAGAACGCTTCTCATCATCAAAATGCCTGAGAACACTGCCTCGAAATGGAAAGTGTTGGGTAAGCATTTGTTAAGCCAAGCATCTTTTAGCACACACAATTCCTTGTGGGCTGAGCTGCGCATAAATCTCCTTTCAGTGGATTTTCTGAATAAGGTGTTTACATGCAACAAATTTCC
Source organism: Pangasianodon gigas (assembly GCA_022758105.1). Taxonomy (NCBI): domain Eukaryota; kingdom Metazoa; phylum Chordata; class Actinopteri; order Siluriformes; family Pangasiidae; genus Pangasianodon; species Pangasianodon gigas. Next base: position 1,885,875 of record CM040467.1, read on the forward strand.
GATTAAAACAGGCATATTCCAGGGACTGGAATCAGAATTTCAGGGAATCAGAATATTGCCTTAATGTGAATCAGATTGCAATCGGATTGCGGCGTTTACATGACTCAATACTAATTAGAACATTGCCAAATTCTGATTAATATCGGAATATTGATGTGCATGTAAATGTAGTCAATTCAATAAAATTGAATTGCATGTATGTAGGGAGCGGGAAGACATTTGGATCTCGCTCTACCCTCTGATCTAACAATCACTGTTACCATAGAAATAGTATAAAGAAGGTTACTGTGGTCAAACCTTTGCACTTGTTGTTATGGTGATACACAAAGTCGCAGCAGCCACAACAACTTGTGTGTTACTTGAGCCAAAGATTAGACATTGCTTATGAAATGTATGTTTAACGGTAATTTCACATCTGGACTTGGCTACCAGTTGTGGGTCCCTCCACATCCAGGTAGATACACGTTTAGGAAAAAAATAAGTCTCCATCTAGCACCTTGAAGGGTTCTTCGGTTTGTCTCTGGGGGAACTCCTTGATGTTTTATGTAGGACCATGTAATAGAGTGTTTCCCTTTCAGAAAAAGTTCCAAAGTGGAACCGTGTGTGTGTGTGTGTGTGTGTGTGTGTGTGTCCGTCCACCCTTTGTTTTGGCCTGTAGCCATGTCCAAAGATAAAAGACAGGATTCTTCAAAGCAGAGATACTGACAGAAAGACGAGAGCGAGAGAGAGAGAGAGAGAGAGAGAGAGAGAGAGGGGGGAGAGAGGGAGAGAGAGAGAGAGAGAGATACTAAGCGTCTTCTAATTTTAGCCACTGAAATCAATAGAGTTTGGCAGCAGGATGTTCCTCATTAGATTTACACTGCTACAGAGTGAGAGAGAGATGGAGGGAGCTGAAGAGATGGAGAGAGAGAGAGAGAACCCAGTACAGTGTGGCTGTACAAATGAAATGACTAAGCAAGGTAGGCAAAATAACAATAATAATAAAAGAAGAAAAGAAGGAAGGAAGGAAGGAAGGAAGGAAGAACAGGAAGGAAGGAAGGAAGGAAGGAAGGAAGGACAGGAAGGAAGGAAGGAAGGAAGAACAGGAAGGAAGGCAAAAAAATGAAGGGAGGGAGAAAGGAAGATGATATCTGCAATCATTCTGTTTTATGGAAGTAAGCAATTAAGAAAATGGAAACCTGAAAAAAAACACCAGTTAGCTAGCTAACAAATAACTAACTAACTAACTAATAAAGTAACTAACAAAGTTAGATATAGTGGCTAAGTCAGTGGCTGACAAATTTAGCTGCATATAACCAAGTTTCCTAAATTGTGAAGTCATTAGCTTACAGACAACGCTCTACTCGTTATGTTAACTATATTATTTTAAACACAGAATACAAATACCAAGAACAAAGTTATGTCTGTTAGCTACGAGAAAAGCAAATCTGTCACTGCTCAAGAGATGAAGAACACTGTTGCTAAACAACTGGGAAATGCGGACGCCAAATATAAGCTAGCTGATGACTGAGGCTAACAATTTACCAAGCTAGCAAGCAACTGTTAGTGTTATATGGACAATGTAAAGGCAAAGTGACAATGGAAACGAGTTAAAACAAATAAACTGACAGTAAAAACGTCCCGCAACCACAACACTTCTGCTCCAATGCACAGCTTTTCGACTTGAACACCAGAAGGTTCATATAATCTCATGAACAATGTGAACACAAGCACATTAGTGTTGCTATTCATAACAGGATTATGGGATTCACTACACCAAGTAGAATACATACAATGATGCCTTCATTCAAGCTGCCTACATATAGAGCTGCTTTCTGACTGGAATGTAATGAGTGTTTCTTCTCCGAAGGTCTTTGTCAGGTCGTATAGTGGGCGGGGTTTGGTGGTTCTTCACTCTCATCATCATCTCGTCATACACGGCGAACCTGGCAGCTTTCCTCACCGTGGAGAGAATGGTATCTCCCATCGAGAGTGCAGAGGATCTTGCCAAGCAGACTGAGATCGCCTACGGCACGCTCGATTCCGGCTCCACCAAGGAGTTCTTCAAGGTACACACACACACACACACACACACATATATACAAATTACACAGATGTAAGACACACCGACAATTCAATGCGATCATTGTAGAGACAGGCAAGGAAGGAAAGAAAGAAAGAAGACTGATTGTTTACTAGTCTCCATGTCTTACCCAATGTGTTCCCAATTCTCTTTTTTTCTAGCCTTTCCTAATCTCTGTACCTCATTTTTCCTAGTGTCTTTTTTCAGAGTGAGGGCATAGTAAATACTATATTGGAATGGGACCTAGAAAACATGGGGACCAGAAAAATGGAAAGTAATGTATGTAAACACCTGAGTAGAGGACCACTAGGGCATCAGTACTGTTCGTAGGAATGCTGGGTTCATGTTTGTACTCCGGTTTCTAACACAGACCAATAAAGCCAACTTGTCTGGCCATAATGTTGTGACTACCTTATGCACGCCTAGTGGCAGATCTATCCCGGGTGTGCAATGCTGCCACATACACTTCAGGGTAGACCCAAAAAGAAATAGCCAACTCTGCAAAAACTCACAAAACTTTTAACTTTCCACATCAATGTTCCAAATCAATGCTTTCCAAATCAAACAGCACGCTGTCTGACCCTTTGCAAACAAGCCAAAATGCTGGGGTCACTCCCAAGGTCCAGAAACATAATTTCATGGTGGCGTGCTGTGACATGTGACCCCTTCATCTAGGACAGCAGATCTGGTCTGATAGGTAGTGGGCACGGAGAGCCTGGCAGTAACATCAACAACAGGCTGAACTAAGGTCTGTTCGGCCAGAACAAGGCTATCAGCTTTGTGTAGTCTGTTATATAACTGCCCCATAACAATGTCACCAGTGGAAAGGCATACAGCAGTACATTTGGCCAGTCATGCTCCGACGCATCCTGGCCCAAAGCCTCTCTCTCTGCCCTGTCAGTGAACCACATTGGACAGTAAGTTGTCTGTCTGGTCTCAAATTCCACAGATCAAATTCCACTCTGCTGTTGGTGTTCCAGAGGAACTGAAACACACAGTCAGCATATGCTCATTGATTTGTATCAGCACATTAGATAACCGTTTTTAAAGACAAAAGGTGTGCATCTGTCCACTTCCAGAGCTTGTTTGACCATCTTGCCCATCGTTCATGTAAATACAACACTAAAAAAGGGATGTGGCTGGTCAGATTTAAGAGAACCTATAACGTATCGTTTACATAAAAATATTTCAAATCTCATCAAAATGTGATTTCATTGCTTATACTAAATTTAATTTGAGCAAGTTTCTAATTTCTAATTTGAATCACGTACAGTGAGTGCGATCAAGTCACGTAATATTAACAAGACCCTTTTACGTTATAAAATCTTACAAAGATTTTGGCACTGATGGGAACTATCATATAACTATAGTATTAAATTAACCTCATTAAATCATGTGTGGTATGATGCTGCTTTGCAATGGGTGAGAGCGCAAGGTTTGATTTTATTCCGGGCTTTGAAAATACAGGATCAAATCATGTTTGGAATTCTTTACGTAACTCGATTCATTCACGTGGACCCGATGTACACATTTGAATTAAATCAATTTGATGAGCTTTTTTTTTCAGTGCACCGTGGTGTTGTACCCCTTTTAGGGGGTCCTGAATATGTACTACCATACACCACAACAGTGTGGCCTGACATGGTCTGATATGGTCTGAGCTGTAGCATTCCCAGTTCTTCTGTACTACTAGAGTTGCTGGTACCAACATCCCTGCCAGAAATAGAAATTGTGCATATGGGCAATGTGGGGCCATTTGCAATTTCCTGACTACGTCCACAATTGTCTTTCATTACAAAGGCTCTCATGGCACCTGAGTCAAGATTCATGCAGATGAACTACACAGTCTGCACAGTTGTCAAATGACTCTTCAGTCCCAGAGCTTTTGTCTGTCTTCGTAACCAGCAACGGAGCACCAGCCATTCAGATAGGGGAGTACACACAGACCCTGGCATTACAGGGCCTTTTGGGTAACTTGGGCAACATACTGGTATGTTGCTTTGCTTATGAGCAAGTAGAGGAATTGTCTGTGCTCCACAATAGCTGGAATATAGAAATATGCATCTTTCAGCTCTACGGTTTTGTAACGAATCATGTTTGTTACCTGTTCACATCACATCTGGTACGTGTATCATACCGAACAGCAGTCAGATCCAAACTTGCTTCCTTTTTTTTAAAAATATCTTGAAAAATATTTGGTCTGTGTACTATTTGTATTGCCTATTTCTCTAGTAGTGACTGTACTTATTCAGTAAGTATAGCCAGTTGACTTGGGTCATGCACTTCTATGGGATGGACCATAGGTTTGGTGGTGATCAAGAGTGAAACTGTAAATGATACCCTTTGGACAGTATACTCAGGAGCAACTGATGTCATATTATCCAGCTCCAGTGCTTCAGTTGTAGATGGGCGATGCCGGGATCCCCCAGCACATTTGGTGACTCATGATTTGGAGGCTTGGTCACTCCAGAGGCTTGGTGCATTCCAGGTTGCGTGGCAGCACCAATGTGGTTTGCTGTTGGAGGTAACGTGTGTCTAAAGGTACCCCTTGTGTAGTTCATGTCTGAGATAGAAGGAGGTGATCATTCAGTGCCTTCTGGGCTTGTGCACCAAAGATCTGTCCAAGTACCATTGGCCAATGGTGCAATGTTTGTACCAGGCTCCAGCAATGGTCTTTGAGCCTGTACAACTTGCTCTGGTGCTCTGGCCCCAGACAATTTGGGGATTATTCATGTGCATCATCCAAATCCATTGGGGTCTGGCAGAACAAACAGCTCACCATCTTGAAGAAGTTGAGAAAGTTAACCGCGGTGAAAGTCAAATACTGGAATTACCATCATCCAAGATGCATGTCAACGCATTCTCATCTCCCGGTGCAGACTTAACAATAGCAATAAAAGATTAGAATACTGTAGTCAGCATCTTGCTCAACTCCACAGTCAAATCCACTTACTCAACCCCACGAAAAGATGAGAATGGGAAAGAGGATGAGTGTGTCATTGCGGGGACATTTTATATGCTGCACACATGGCGTCACGGTCACAAAATGATGACTGTGCTCTTGGTGCTCAGCAAGGAAACCAGCAAACAGGTATACTCCATTAGTTCTTAATGAAACTGCCCTCGCAGTCCGAAATGAAAGGAATTAGAACAAACAAAAGTGAGACTAATAACTAGGGACAGGTGGTGACAGTGACGAGGGGTCGTGGTCAGGGTAGAGCTGGAACAAGAGGAACCCAGGAGGCAGGAAACAGGAAACGAACAGAAGGCCCCCATCATACGAGAATGAAGAGAGAGAGACAGAGTAATGAAGACCAAGTAGAATACACACTCTGTCCAGTGTTTGTTGTTTGTGTGTGTGTGTGTATGTGTGTGTGTGTGTGTGTGTGTGTGTGTGTGATGTTTTATTTAAGGCCATTGCTGCAGAGCCGCAGCCTGGACGTGACTGACATGATTATGGGGTTTCTGCCCGTCACGGTCCACTACACACACACACACCCCCATTACACCCCCTCATACACACACACACACACACTCAGACACAAACGCACACACATTGGCGCGGTGTGCACAGCGGAGATGAAGAATGTGTTGTGTCTTATGGAGTGTGAAAAGACTGAAACTCAAAGACAGCAGGATAAATGACCTTCTGCCACAAACCCATATACATGCACATACACACACACTCATTCTTAAAGCTTTCATAAAAGTGCACACTTCACGGCATACATCAATACATGCATCAACAACAGTGCAGTATGGGAAATCTATACACACTGCATACAGATTGTGTTACTTGTGTTAACAAAAATGAAAACTTCGGAGACTAAAAAATATTTTGGCAAAATGCAAAAATGAACATGAATAACGCAACAGAATGAACCTTGGAAATGAACATAATTAAAACATAAAGGAAATGTGTTTTTTTTTTGTTTTTGTTTATTAAACACTTGTAAATATTTAAGAAGAATTTGAACTCCTTTGCAGTAATAATTTATTAGGGAACGTCATCTAAATGTAGCACCATTAAATGCTGCGAGCTACGAGTTTTGGAGACTCAGTTAATTCAAATAAAATAAAATATAGCATTTTATGTTAAGGAACACATATTAGGGGTAAATTAAAGTCTTGTTCTTTGTGCAATAAAGCCCAAATTAGTTGTAAATGGTTTATTAACTACGAATTAGACTTTATTCATCAACACTATTGATTCAAAATTGGGGATATGTTGTGTGAAAATGACTAATAAATGAATTATTAGTTGTGATAAATTATTAAATGCTCTCATTATGCAAACTATTGAGCATGAATTAATCATGATATCTTATTAGTGTATAATTAGTAACATGTTCTAACTTCTAGGTGACGTCAAGTGACTTCTGCAGACTTTTGAAGGCATTAATACTACAAAACATATCCCATATTCTAGTATTCCTATACAGTTCATTTCAATATTCATTCTTTAAAGTAAAATTCAAATGCTACGTAGACCCACTTTCCGACTGGCTGTATCTGCATGTGCTCTGTCTCCGATTTTTTCAAGATGGTGACTACTATTTCGTGAATATTTCGTGCCTCGCACCTCTAGGTTTGGGGGTTCAATTCCCGCCTCTGCCCTGTGTGCATGGAGTTTGAATGTTCTCCCCATGCTTCGGGGGTTTCCTCTGGTTTCCTCCTCCAGTCCAAAGACATATGTTGTAGGCTGATTGGCAGCTCTAAATTGTCTGTAGTGAGTGAATGGGTGTGTGTGATTGTGCTTGTGAATGGGTGTGTGCGATGGGTTGGCACCCTGCCCAGGGCGTCCCCTGCCTGGTGCACCGAGTCTCCTGGGATTGGCTCCAGGGTCCCTGTGACCCTGCGTAGGATAAGCAGTACAGAGAGTGGATGGATGGATTTGTTAAAGTAGCATGTCTACATTACTGTGAAAAGGATGAGTGCAATATTATAAACACGGTTAAAGAGGACATGATCAGAAGTCAATTTATCCTCATTTGGCATTTAATGTTACCATAACAACAAAAAGCTTGTAAATTTCAAAGTAGACCAGAGCACAGAAATCTGAAACAAAGAAATCTATAAAAGTCTGTGAAAACTCTTTCCTTTCTCGATGAGCTGCCTTCAGCTAAATAATTTCCATAAATGCATATGATTGTTGCAACAAGCCACAACGTAGAATCTGATCACGTTTAAAAAACTGAGGTCGCTGAAATCCAGCCAGTTTCATTTCACATGTTGCTGGCTCCTGCTACAGTAATTTTTTTATATCTTTTTTGAAATACTTTGCTAGGTCCACATCAGGACTGTGGTCCATCTGTTGACGATCGCTGACCTATAACAACACCTTGTTTTTTTTTAATTAACCTCTTGCTCCTGTCTGTTGCCCCTTCTAGAGGTCTAAGATTGCGGTGTATGAGAAGATGTGGTCATACATGAAGTCGGCTGAGCCGTCCGTGTTCACGAAGACGACTGCGGAGGGCGTGTCCCGAGTGCGCAGGTCGAAGGGGAAGTACGCGTTCCTGCTGGAGTCCACCATGAACGAGTACACAGAGCAAAGGAAACCGTGCGACACCATGAAGGTCGGAGGGAACCTTGACTCCAAAGGCTACGGCATCGCTACGCCCAAGGGCTCGCCGCTAAGGTGGGTGGAGTATTATAACATCCAGCCAATCACAGAGCTGTTATAGTATTCCATCCACCCTGGTGGCCCTGCCCAATTTCTCTCTCTCTCTCTCTCTCTCTCTCTCTCTCTCTCTCTCTCTCTCTCTCACCCATCTGGTTAAATGCTGCTATAACACCAGCCAATCACAGCGCTGTTATAGCATTACAACACTGACCAATCACAAACTCTCTTTCCCTGTTATAGTATCCTAGCCCACCTAGCTTAACACCATCATAGCCCCGCCCACTTCATTATCTGACTTCATTTCTGTTTACTCTTTAATATCACAGGCTCTCTCTTTTTCTCTATCTGTCTTGCTGTCTGTCTGATAAATAGGGTCAAAGGTCATTCACCGACTGTGTTTCAGACGTTCCAGGACGTTACCCTGGAAGCAATAGTGTGTGTGTGTGTGTGTGTGTGAATGTGTGCGCATCATGCAATCTTCTTTACAGAACCAAAACCCAGACAACTGCTGCCCATTTATCTCTCTCTCTCTCTTTCTCTGTGCCTCTGTGTGTATTTCTCTCTGTCTCTCTCTCTCTCTGTCTCTATTTTTGTGTATCTCTCTCTCTAACTCTGTGTGTGTATCTGTCTGTCTGTCTGTCTGTCTGTCTGTCTGTCTCTCTCTCTCTCTCTCTCTCTCACTTTCTGTATTTCAGGATATTTGTCTCTCTATATGTCTGTGTGTGTGTGTGTGAGTGTGAGTGTGTGTCTTGCTCTGTATGTCCGTTTCTTTCGATCTGGGTATCTGTCTATCTGTCCATCTCTCTCTCTCTCTCTCTCTCTCTCTCTCTCTCTCTCTGTGTGTGTGCTTGCAGTGTAATAAATATGATTAATGTTGTTGTATAGTAAGGTGTAGTGACATCGCCCTCTGGTGGTGAATATAATATAATACCATTTATACACAGCAGAAAGACTAAACAGCAAAATGCACAGGAAGTGGATAGAAGTGTTATTTAAAGAGCTTTAACTTGGATTTGGAGTCAAGAAATTGGACTTAATAAAACATCAGAAGTATCAGAAATATTTTTCTATAACAGCATGTAGCGAAGTCATGCTACAGAGAAACCATAAAGCGAAACCAAAAACCTTTCTGAAGGTTACGAAGCACTGACACTGGAGACTCCTTCCATAATGTTAAATAAACATCTCCTTACACAAAACACATTTTTAAATGTTTATTATTAGGCTTATATTTATGTAGAGCTTCTGCCATATAATCCCCTGAGTAAGATGTTACTATAGAAACAATAACGTATTCGAATTCAGCAGCGAAAGTCGGTTTGCAAACAAAAGAGACACAGTAAAGCACAGAAACTGAGATTCACTTTTTTTTTTAAATATCTCTTGAATATTGTGAATTTCTTCCGCTATAAAAAGTGGTTCTATCACGAGTCATTTGGTGCTGTGAGGAACTACACTGCATTCAGATAACAAAATATGAGATTACGTGGGAGGAACTCATGATCTCACAGTGTCACACACAGTCCTATATAACAAACAGAACCTGTGTGTGTGTGTGTGTTACACTTCGCCGACTCCATTATTTCTCAGTGACATCAGGCATTAAACTCAATTTCCGAGCTCCACGACCTTTGATCTTTACAGAGCAGATAATAAAACACTGTTTTTCAACCTTCGGTCTGACCTTTGACTTGTGAGGTCATCACCCCTCCTCCTCCTCCTCCTCCTCAAAAACATCCTCATAGCATCATTCAGTGCTGAAGAGCGAAATCTGTCTCTGCATCTTTCTCTTCATTTCACCAGGGCGATCAGGCTGTGGTTTTACTGTGAACCTTCAGGCTCTGTCCCAAACACTATGATTCATTACTAGTTAGTGTTCTTACTAGAACGTCGTGTCCTAAATAAATGTCCTTATTAGCCAGTTTAATGCTTAACAGTTAGCGCCAGTTGGTATGCCAACCCTTGATTAGCCGACTAGATAGCAGGATACAGTCTTTTGTGTGAATCGTCCCAACCACTTGCTCTAGTAAGTACACTTCTATCCGAAACAGGTGTTTGGGACACAGCCTTGATCTGTATTCAGTTCCACTTCACTTACTGCTCTTTCCTCTCCTGCCTTCAGCTGTTTAATAACTGATGATGAATGTGTTTCTGAACTGAGAATGTGGAGTGTGTGTGTGTGTGAGAGAGAGAGAGAGAGAGAGAGAGAGAGAAATGGATGTAAGAGCTACCATGGTTTTGACTAACCGAGCTTCCTCCCGTCTTTTTCCTTTTTCTATTCCTCCCCTTGCTCGTCGTTTCTCCTCTCGTCCTCTCCCTCTCTCCTGTCTTGCATCTTTCTCTTTCCTCTTTCTCCTTCACTCTCTCTCTATCTCCTCTTGTCCTCCTTTTTTCCTCCTCTTTTCCATCTCCTCTTATCCTCTCTCTCTCTATATTTATATATACATATATATACTCCATAATTTCTTCTTCCTCTTCCTGCAATTCTTCCCTTGCCTTCTTTCATTCCTGCATTCCTTTCCCCTCTCTTCCTCTTATCTGTACATTCTCTCATTTCTTCTCTCTCACTCTTTCCTATTTTTCTGACTTTCTCCTGTCTTCCCTTTCTTTCCCCTTTTCCCATCTTTCTCCCGTCTCGTGCCGTAAGTGTCCCCCTGACCCCCCCCCACCATTGTGTGTGTATGTGTGTGTGTGTGTGTGTGTGTGTGTGGTGTATTAATGTGTGTGTAACTGAAGAAACGCTGTGAACCTGGCTGTGCTAAAGCTGAATGAACAAGGCCTGTTGGACAAATTGAAAAATAAATGGTGGTACGACAAAGGCGAGTGTGGCAGCGGGGGCGGAGACGCTAAGGTTAGCCACCGTTTTGCGCCCAGAAAGAGCGCTAACGGAATAAAACGTGATGTAAAAGAGACTTCTGCCATGACGACAACATAACACACAGAAAATCAGAACAAGAAATGTTCGTCATTCAGCGTCCAGCCTGAAGGGGGCGCTGATAAACAGCTACACCACGCAGCATTTAGTCACGTTTGATAGAAATCTGGCTAATGACATGACCGAGCTTGCTACTGGCTGATCAAATTTACCTTAAGCTTCACTTTTGTTGAAAGCAAATCAGGACATGCAACACGGTACGTACCCATGTTTACAGGAACACACGATTTTATCGTTTGCATTTCGAAGAAGGTGCCTAGCTAGGCATAATTTTGGGTACTGAAATAAGTTTTTTTTCAGAAGGCAGAATATCTATATTACAAGGAACATTCCAAAAGTTACTTCAAAAGATACGTGAATGTTCACGCAGGGAAAGTTACGTATATTCAGAGACTGGTAATGAAGAAGCTAATCCCATTATAACATTAGAAAACAGGGTCACAAAAAGAAGTCTCTGAGGAACACATTTACAGATGTGAACATCATATTTGTGTTTGTAGATCGCCTGTGGTTACATGTCGCTAGGTAACATAACACAACTTGACATAAAGCATCACCTGCTGTCTAACATTAGTTCGTTAGCTAGCTATTCTAGGCAGCTAATGAAGAGAGCTAACTCTGTTGTGTAGCAAAGCTGAGAAGCTAGAGACCGAGTAAACGTAAATCATGCTAGCATGATGCGCTAAAAATGATGTTTTACGATAAATTTCATTCAGAAAACTTAGAAATTAGTCATTTGATTTGAACTCGTACATTCACTGTTTCTCGGCAAGTGGAAAATCTGACACCAAGCTATCTAATGAACTTAGCTAATTTAGCTAACTAGCGATATACAGACAGTGTGAAGGCTGAGTGACAGTGAAAACTAGACAAAACAACAGGGAATATCAACATTTTTCTCACGTGTTAATAAATTACCAGGATTAACTTTTCACACAATGACACTTAGCATAAAATTAATAAAATTAAACATGGGTTATAAAATATTAGGAAATAAATTTATATGATGAGGCCTGAACTGTGTTTATTTCTCTAACATGGCAGAATGTGCCTTTTACACAGTGACAGAGCGACGTTACACACACACACACACACATGTCTGTAGCTCTTACAAACAACCTTCACCAACACACACACACACACACTAACACACACACACTGTCTTATATGAGTCCTGCACACATGTGTACTGTGCAACTGTCGCTCTGTCACTTCCTGTTTGTGTGTCCTGTTGTGTATAATAACATAAGATAACATGGCGTGTGATGTTATTTATGTTATTTCCCCGGTGAAGAACCCCAGTAAACCTCGCAGTATTGAAACTGAGTGAAGCAGGAGTCTTAGACAAACTGAAAAACAAGTGGTGGTACGATAAGGGCGAGTGTGGACCCAAGGACTCGGGAAGTAAGGTCAGTCTCTGCGACCACAGGAAACAAAAAAAATATTTAAAAAACTGAATTAAATAATGATTTCCTGAGGGAAATAATGCACTTATGAGAAGAAAGTAAGAAAGAAAGAAAGAAAGAAAGAAAGACAAAATTTTTTACAAAAAGGAGACGTGTGAATGAGTGAGAAAGAAAAATCATTAAAAGAGAAAGATCGAAAAAAGAAAAAAATAAATCAAAGAAAAATAAGGATAAGGAAATGAACAAAGAAAGAATGAACAATGAAAAAAGCAAGGCAAAACTTTTTTTAAGGATAAAAAAATTTAATAGAAAAGTATAAAAGAAAAAAAGAATTATAGAAAGAAAAAATAATAATGTGTGAGGTGAAGCTGCTGATTGGTCGGCTACTGTAACGCCCATTATGACATCATCAGCTGGTAGCTGGAATTTGATTTTTTCGAACTTCTGACTCCGTCAGGGTATTTTTGTGGGGAAAAAAAATATAAAAATTATCATTTTCAGAGATAAAACATCCGAATAGCACGTTAATCACCCGCCCTGTACTGTACAAATATAATTAAATAGCTACTTAAATCATAAAACTCACAATTACAGATTTTAATTTTAATAATAATAATAATAATAATTTTAATTATAGCTCTTTTACTGTCAGTAATAATTACATGCATGTACAGTATAGTCAATTGGCTACATACATAAATGACATAAAACATATTTAAAAAACTGTTTATTGTGCGGTCAGTACCAGTGTCGAAAAATGAACTGCAATATCGGATCAGCACTTAGAGTAAAACAATATCGTTAAAATTTTATCAGAATAATAAAATGGATGAAGCCTCAATTTCAAATGATTGAACAGAAATCAGTCAAATCTGTGTATTATATTAATACCTGTGTCTGTAGTGTGGGTTATTAATTGGTTTGTTCAAATTTTGGTCACTGTAATGAAATATTATGTTTAATATTGAGTATTAAATTTGCCCCACCTCCTGCACTTAGCACATATACTTACTTTACTAATTAAAACATTGACTGATAAATGAAAACACACAATAATTGTCATTTTTTGTGTTTTTTTTACAATGTAAACATCAGATTGGTTGTATTGCTGTATCAAGAGTTACAGTTTTGTCATTTTACGCATTTAGCATATACAGTATACGTCATTTACCCAATTGGAACGTTAATTAACCAACAAAACAGATATGCAATATGATATATGTTTAGATTTTTATATTATATGAATATGAGATGAATTATTTGAATTATGAATTATTTAAAGTGAATTAAAACAATTTGGCATACTCAGTTAATTAGCTGATTGAAATGGTAATTACAGTAATGTAGCATAGACCTGATGTAATAAGTCTTTATGTAAAAAATTTTGATTTAAATCAACACGTCCCTGACACTCGTCTTTTTCCCCTCTCTCCCTCCGTCTTCGTGGGACACTCTCAGGATAAGAGCTCTCAGGCGCTGAGCCTGAGCAACGTAGCGGGCGTGTTCTACATCCTGGTGGGCGGGCTCGGCCTCGCCATGCTGGTGGCGCTCGTCGAGTTCTGCTACAAGTCACGAGCCGAAGAGAAGAAACGGGCGGACGAGTGGAAGCAGAAACCAGCGGAATCGGCCGAGCTGAACTTCAGTCCGGTGCCGAGCCCGAGCCCGAGTGTGCAGAACTTAGCCACCTATAGAGAAGGGTACAATGTGTACGGCTCGGACGGCATAAAGATCTAGGGGGTAAGAATTAGTGATTCTCCTCTTGCTGTGAATTGTGTAGTTCCTGCATCAATTTGATGTCACAATGTTTATGACGTCACAGTTTTGGTGCGTTCTGACTCCGCCTCTCGTCCCCCTTCCTCCTCTAGAGTTCGCCTTCACCGTAGCCGTGAGAGACTCCATAAGGCCCGGCTGTCAATCACGGGGGAAAAGGGACCGCCTTTATGGATTCCGGCCCCACCCATGCCATGGAGTTCCCATAGCAACCAAAAAAACTTCACGCTGTGCCTTACGTCACGCTCCTTCTGCTGACGACGCCATGCTTCCTGCTCAACCGGACTGCGAACGAGCTTCTTAAACGGATTGTAAAGGAGTACAAAAACATACAAACAAACACTCAGACAGTGCGTCCACAGGAAAAGGGGCGGAGACGACGCATCAACGGGAATTCTTGACGCCTTAATATAATGACATCATCACCGAAACCACGCCCACTAAGACAATGACCAGAAGACCAGAAAACTGTCAGACTGTATACAGTTCCTGTTGTATCAACATGTTTCCTTTATTCAGTTATGACCTGTAGTCTCCTGAGAACAAACGCTCTGTCCCAAACGCTAGCGCTGATGACTAGAAAGTCAGCCAAGCTGAGGCTCCGTCCCAAACACTTGAACACACAGACTTCTCAAAAGTGGTTATTTTCTGTTTAAGTGTTCATATGGTGTTATGCACAGTATGTGTGTGTATGTGTGTTATCCATATGAGCAGGTTATACATCAGGTTTAAAACTGAAACGCAGTGCTGAGTGTGCTAATCACGTCCTCAAACCACTGACTAGCAGACTGTTAGCTAGCAGGAAATCAGCCAGCTGCTGTTTATAATGACTCTTCTTCGTGACACAGTATGTACGTACACGTGTCCCTGATTCTCAGAACACTTTTATCAAACGCTAGCGTTTGGGATTTAGCCAGATAATGCAGCTCAAATATGGTAGCATATTAGCATTGCTAATTAGCAGTTTATTTAAAGCAGATAAACACCACGTAGTCCCATAGTTTAATGTTTGCTAATTGATAAATAATGATAAAAGAGAAAATATTTGTAAAAAAAAAAAAAAGAAGAAGAATAAAAAATATGGGAAAGTCATAACAGGAAGAAGAACACCATGTGCACATACAGATACATGCTTTGTCCCCGATGTAAATAACTGTAGACACAGATCCCACCTGTTTTGAGGTAAAGACTCATTGCAATAATGAATATAGGACAACACAAAATCTTTTATATGCACCCTTGTAAAAAGAAATGAGTGCATAGAATTATTATAGAGACTTACAAACTAAAAGAGCACCACAGTGTGTGTGTGTGTGTGTGTGTGTGTGTGTGTGTGTGTGTATGTGTGTGTGAGGGAGTCCATGGCATCTGTTCTGTTAACACTTGAGTTCCAATACGCTTTTTAACACTTCCCCTTATTGACTGAATCCACTCACCATCTTAAGCACTGTTCCACATTATCAGCTTGAGGGAGGTTTATTAGATGTGTTTATTAGAGCACAACTTACCCAGAAGGCATTGCTGAAATCAAACACAGCCTCCTTTTCAAAATGGTGGATGACGGTAACCGTTCATTCCAGAGACGTGATTCTTTCATTCATTTATCTTCAGTAGGCGCTTTATCCTGGTCAGTGTCGCCATGGATCCAGAGCCAATCCTGGGAACACTGGCAGGAATACACCCTGGATGGGAATGCTGGTCCATCACCAGGCACCATGCATCCACCTACTGATGTTTCTGGGAGGTGGGATGTAACCAGAGAGAACACCGGAGAGATCCTGAGCTCTCATTGGTCAGCGCCTTGCGGCTGCGGGGATGTAATCTGCAGTCCTGATGTACGCCTCTAACCTTCAGAAGCTACTATTCAGTGCAGTCACTTTCCACTGTTGTAGAACACTGAAACACTTAAAGGAAAACTCCACCCTTACACATTAAATACATTTAATGTTTAATGAACTATTTGTGATGCGCCAGTTTGTTGGTTGGTGCTGTAGTTTCGTCATTCCTGGAAGATGTTAGCGCTAATCTCCCACTCAGACGCAACAGGAGGATATTGTATTGGCTAGGACAGATAGGAGAAAAGAAATCTCAAACAACAGTGATCTCAAACAGTCAGGTTTCGGTATTAGCTCCTAATAACAACAGGGCAAGTGCTTCTTTTCTCACTCATCATTTTCATCGTCATTTTAATGAGCGATCCAACATAGAAGTAGTGGAGACAATGGACTAAAGGTTGGCCTCAAAATCCCAGAATGCAATGCAGCTATACGACGCAGATGCACCGAGGTATCTGAGATCTATGAGTTGACAAGTGGTATTAGCTTGAAAGTTGAAGCTTTGGAAGCTGATCTGTTTAAAAGCGAGACAGCTGGACAGACTAAAGGACTAAAGCGCCGCTGCATCGCTATCTTTAACTAGAGATGAAGCGAGGATTAAATCCCACTGCACAAAATCCCACTGTGGAAAATCATTAACCAGTGTAAAAAAAAAAAGACCAACATGTCGATGAAAACTAAAAAAAAATCAACTCAGAATTTCATTATAGAAAAATGCCATTAACAATCATGTGTTGATTATTAATATTAATATTCACGTCATTTTCCCTTTAACGCTAGACAGAGCAGCCAAAGCTTAGTGACTGACAGGATTATTGTAGATTGGATGTCATTTCCCTTCCTATTTTCTGAAGACTTCAAAAACTTGTTTCCTTTAATCATTTGCTGAGATTAACTGCTCACACATTCTCCAAATCTTCCTAAATCACCCAGCTTATCCTGATAAGTGAGCGATAAAATGACTCCCAGCCGTACTCCTCTTGAAAAATGATCAAATATCCTTTATGGGATTTGTTATAAATGTCATCTGATAAATGTACACGTTTAAATATTTAACCATGTCTCCTCTGGCTGTCTGGAAATGAAACCTTAAATTAAGTTATGTTTATTTGCTTTTAACTAGCTAGCTTAATTAGCTAACTAGCTAGTCAGTTAATGTTAACACTACTAACACCTGGTCGTACGCTAAGTAGCTCCCAATGCTCCAGTTACTGGAGTTAGTAGAAGAGTAGAAGGTTAGCTAGCAAACTAGCTAATTAGCCAGCTGCTATGACTCCATATAGAAATAGCTACATTGTTCTAGCTACTGAGGGTTACGCTCTACACACTTCTCCCCTTGTACTGCAAGTGTATACTTCAAGTGGCCTTGCTCATTCATGCTTGAGGTGAAGTCAACAAGAGAGTGTAAAAAAGCATATTGGGACATTGTGTACATGTCCACACCCTAAAGAAAAGGTTTTTTTTTCCTGTTTGTTTGGTTTTCTGTTTTGTTTTTCATTTTACATTTGGTTTTGTTTCATTGTTTGCTCAAGAGATATAAATAAAGATGAGAGTTTAATTAATAAAACACAGTTTTCACTGTTGTTGATGACATTTTGTTATTGTGTAAAAAAACTGATAGGCCTGGTTGTTGCTGTTGTTGTTGTTGTTGTTGCTGTTGTTGTGGCTTGGTGACTTTTAGCCGAATGTCATAGCAGCAGTCACACTGAGATTTTAGTCAAAAAATTTTCTGACACTTCCAGAACTTTGTCATCAACTGTCTTTGGACGCAATGGGCTGCCATTGAGTGCGCCACATTATGCGCTCTAATAACACCGATTTCATCTCACAATCAAAGTATTCTTTAACAACATGCGCTTTTTGTCTGCAACAGCAAACTCGGGCGGAAAATTACTTTAAAGCCGAATTTGTATGTTGCCCTGTTTATGTTTCGAGCTGCTGGTAATGTAAGATAAAAATGATTACTGGTGTGAAAACAGGGTAAGTTGGCTAATTAGCAATGTGTTAGCTAATTAGGTTAAAAATGTAAAATGGCTAGCTTGTTAGTTATTTGGTTCCTAATACATATATATATATAAAACAATAAAATACCAACAATAAGAAAGCAATAAATATTTTTTATACTTTTATTTTAATCCTTAATATAAAAATCCTTTATATTATTTGGGAGACATTTTTAAATAACAGGGCAGTTTAAATCCACAACAACAGCCCCTCAAAGCGCGTGAACTGAAATTTAAATTCAAAATCAAACGGTCCTAACGGTTTGGAACGCCGTCGCCTTGGCAACAAGGATTCTACTCACGAGCTAAAGTGCTGTAGTCAGCCCTCGAGGGTTTAGATTGGAACGCGGCCGCTGTTAAGTCCCGCCCCTTAGAGAAACGCTTCCGGGTTTGATACTGCGCATGCGCAAAGAGTCATGAGCTTTTATCTTCTTGCACTGGACTGCATCTCGTGTATTTTTATGTAAATATTATAGATATGTGTGCTGTTATGAGATAATAGCACTCAGCTCTGTAATTCTAAATGCACACTTGAATAATAATAAAAAAATAACTTTAATACTCGGGCGCGTGCAGAACTCAGTGATGAAGGACTGCTGTTTTACTGTAGAAGTCAGGACATAAACAAGTGCACGCTCGAGCCCTCTTTCCTCCAACCGGCTCATGGAGGGCGCGCGCTGGGCGTTCCGGTGCGGCGCGTGGAGCCCGAGCCGGGCGGAGTGGCTGCTGGCCGCGCGCTGTGTTCAACCGGAGGAGAGAGAGAGGATAGGACAGTTCATGTTCTCCAGAGACGCCAAAGCAGCCATGGTGAGATCATCATCATCATCATCATAATAACAATACTAATAATGATAATATAGACTTTATCTATCTATCTATCTATCTATCTATCATTGTTTGTCTATCTATTTATCTGTATATCTGTTTGTGTGTCTAAGTTTGTAACTATCTATGTCTCTCTGTTTATCTGTCTAATTATGTAACTGTAAATGTTATCTATCTATCTATCTATCTATCTATCTATCTAACTATGTCTGTCTGTCTATTTATCTGTCTTTCTGTCTGTCTGTCTGTTTATTTATCTTACTCTTTGTCTATCTGTCTGTCTGTCTGTCTGTTTGTCTATCTAACTGTATGTCTGTCTATTTATCTGTCTTTCTGTCTATTTATTTATCTTACTCTTTGTCTATCTATCTAGCTATGTCTGTCTATCTGTCTATATCTATTTAACTATCTGTCTCTCTGTGTGTCTATGTGTCTATCTGTTTATCTGTCTGTTAATTATGTAACTGTTAATGTTATCTATCTATCTATTTATCTATCTATTTATCTATCTATCTCACTCTGTCTGTCCATCTGTTTGTCTGTCCAACCTGTATGTCTGTCTATTTATCTGTCTTTCTTTCTGTCTATCTGTCTGTTTATTTATCTTACTCTTTGTCTATCTATCTGTCTTGTAGTACCATCAGTAATGTGGTATTGATTCTTGTGTGCGTGTGTCTGCGTGCGTGTGTGTGTGTGTGTGTGCATGTGTGTGTGTTAAGGTTGGGCGTCTGCTGATCAGGAAGCTGGTGTGTGTGAAGATGGGTCTGCCATGGGACGGGTTCCGCTTGGACCGGACGACCCGGGGGAAGCCCTACCTGGCCCACCCCTCGTCTGGCACAGGCTCCGCCCCCTGGAGTTTCAACATCTCTCACCAGGGTGACTTTGCCGTGCTGGCGGCCGAACGCGGGAGGCAGGTGGGCGTGGACGTGATGAAGACCACCAGACCAGGTAACAGCATGGCTGCGTGTGATTGGCTGCTGCTTTTTATGACATCGTAATGTTCCTCTTCATCAGCAGAACATCATCCCAAATGACGCTGTTCAGCAAAAACACATCTGAAGTCTGAAGCTTGCTTTTTTTACTTTGGTACTCGAGCTCTGAGGAAATTACCGCTACATGTCTGTGCGGCTTCATAAACAGTGCCGCAGAATATAACGTTGTCTCAAATTTCATTCACAGGGACTTGAAAGGTGGATGATTCACATACTCTAATAATAAATAGATTTTTAAAAAACGTGTTATTTAACAAAGAAAAATATATAATTAATGAATTTTTCTATAAACAGACTTTTATTTAACATTTACGGAAAGGAGTCTCCAGTGTCAGCGCTTTGTAACAGTGAGTAAGTTTTCTGCCAAGTCGAGAGAGAGAGAAACAGAGAGAGAGAAAGAGAGAGGGGGGGAGAAGGAGAGAGAAAGAGAGAGAGAAAGAGAGAGGGAGGGAGACAGAGAGAGGGAGAGAGAGAGTGAAAGAGAGAAATAGAGAGGGGGAGAGAAAGAGAGAGGGAGAGAGAGGGAGGAGAGAGAGAGGGAGAGAGAGAGTGAAAGAGAGAAATGGAGAGGGAGAGAGAAAGAGAGAGAGAGAAAGAGAGAGAGAGGCTGGTGAGGGAAAGACTGTTTATAGCTGCTATAACATAAGTGAGAACAGGAACAAACTAGTTTTATGGACGTTTCACAACATTAAATGTCATCAATAGTTAAAAATTGCGAATAAAACATTTAAGCACAAGCTGTTAGAAGAAAATAATCAACTCTTGGGTGGTAAAAGTAACCACTTGATTATTGATTATTTTCCTATAACAGCACACCTGCAAGTGTTTTATTCATTACTTTATTTTTTAGGAATAGTGGGGAAGTAACATCATGATTCCGTCATCAGTACACAAACTGCTTTTTTCTAAATTGAAAAATTATTTATAAACGTCCCAAAAAGGACAAATTCCTTTAAAATTGCATTTGCATTATATTTAAATCAATAATTCAGTATTTGAATATGACTGTGCATATAATTATTATGCTTTTACAGCCAGAGCAAACATTAGCATAGAATCATGAGGCAGTGTTATATTTTTATTATTAACTTTATAATTTCAGATTTGTTTTTATTCATTTATGGACAATACTCGTGTTACTTGTTACTCGAACCGCCATCTTTGCTCACTACATAGTGTCTAACATAACGCTGTTCCTAGTATATGCCTTATCTCTAACACCATGTGAGATTCAGCTGCAGAAAAAGAGCGACCCGGATAAGTGTCCATTGGGATTTAAACTCATTACACAGACTGAAATCACTTTTAGGACACATGCTTTGTTCATTTTTTAGATTTAATTAGAAAATTGCCAGATAATTAAAACCACGTGGAAGTAAAATAGACCATTAAAGATATGCATCAATTCAGAATCCATTTCATCAAGTGAGACAAGACAAAAAGTTTAGGAAATGCATGTTTTGCATAGAACATTATAGGAAGTATAGATTTTTTTAAATGTAATTATTATCAAAAATTCAGGCTTAAGTGAAAAACGCTGTTTTAAAAGCAGAAAGTGATTATAATAGACAAAATGATCATGCTGGTTAGAGAAATGAAAAATCAAGACGATTTATTTTAATTGTTATTTACAGTTTATTCACAGCTATGAGATATGAGAAACGCTGATCTAGTCTTCAGTCAGTAATTAAAAATAGAAATAAATGAATATATAGTATAAAAATTATTATTATTATTATTATTATTATTATTATTGTAAAGTGCAGTTCCACTAGTGGCCACTGGATGTCAGTGTCAGTCCACAGTGTGTCTTTCTAATCAAACAGGCCAGATCCCATTTACCTCATGTATTTCCCTTATAAGGAAAGCTTACACTGATGATCTGTGTGTGTGTGTGTGTGTGTGTGTCAGGCAGCAGCTCTGTGCAAGAGTTCTTCCGCGTTATGAAGCGTCAGTTCACTGATTTCGAATGGCGCACCATCACATCCGCACAGTCCGACTGGGACCAGCTGCACCTCTTCTACAGACACTGGGTAACCATGGCAACACACAAACAATTGTCAGTGTTGGTCTTTTCCGTATCCTGGATTATCGTGTGACGTCTGTAAAATCTCTGCCGAAAACGATAACCTTCCATATGGTTACGTTTTCTATAAGGAGACATTTATTTAACGTTTATGGAAGAAGTCTCCAGTGTTGGTGTTTTGTAACAGGTAGTAAATTTTATGCCTTCAGGACAGAGAAGTTTACGCTTTTTCTCAGTAAAACGAAAAGCTGCATTTTTTTTTTTGGGTCTTACTAAGTTCAAGAGAATAAAAAGAGAGGCAGATGGTGAGGGAACAACTGTTTATAGCTGCTATAACATAAACGAGAACAGGAACTAGCTTGTCTCATGGATGTTTCATGACAATAAATGTTGCTATAAAGGGTAATAAAGCATGACGTATTGTTCGTTAATAAATGAAAAATTTTAATTTTGGGGAAAATCGCTGTGATATAAGCAGGATAAAACACTTCAGAATGCACTGTTATAGGAAAATGATGCATTTGGGAAGTTTTCTGCCAGTTTAATTGGAATCAGCAGCTCAGTGGAAAGTACATAAGGATCGTAGACTGTTTTATCGACTTTTATCGAGAAAGTACTGTTTATTCTCATCTCTGAGTAATTTTAGCCATTTTTCATCTCTAGTTACATTTGCTTCGTGCAGTGAATCCAGAAATTCAGTCCCAAATATGGCGACTGCAATAGAAGAATTGTGATTGATAAGGGAAATACAGCAGGTAAATGAGATATGGCCTGATAGATTAGAGAGAAAGAGAGAGAGAGAGAGAAAGAGAAAGAGAGAGAGAGAGACACTGTGGTCTCACACTGACACCCAGTGGCCACTATTGGTAGTAAGTACATAATATGTGGCAAGTAACAGACATCCCTGGATCAACAAGTGCAGCTAATTAGATTCAAATTGAATCACTTTGATTCAAACAAAAGTTTACCTAACATTAGCTAGCTCACTAGTAAATTTGGCTAGCCACCTAACATCATATAGCTACAGCTCAGTTAGTAACGATGTTCCTAGCCGAGCTGTGTAGTCCCACTAGTGGCCACTAGGAGTCAGTGTTAGTCCAGTGCTGATTTCATTCGGCAGCTCGCTTAGCTAATGTTGCTGAACTGTTAACGTTGGTCGTAATATAACCTTTCAGCTACCTAACGTCAGATAGCTACAGCTTGATTAGTAACGATACTGCTCTCTGAGCAGTGCAGTTCCACTAGTGGCCACTCGGTGTCACTGTGAATCCAGTGCTGCATTTCAGTAGGCGGCTCGCTTAGCTGATGTTGCTGAACTGTTATATTGTGTAAGAAATTATTGTGGAAACGGTTTTTACAAAAAAAATACTAAAATTACGCATACAGTTAGCATCGTATGACATATTTCATAAGCGGCCTCTACGATACAACAGCAGGAAAAGCAGGACAGGAGGAAAAAAAAATAGTTTGTAGTTTAATTCTAGAAACTGTAGCGCATTAAAGGAGCAATTTCTTGTATTTCATACAATTACACAAATTTTTTGGCTCTTAGCTGAGACAGAAGAATGATAAAAGCCTGGGAAATATTTATAATTATGTGTGTGTGTGCGCGTGCATGTGTATGTGTGATCCAAAAATGAGTTACATGGTGATTGTTCTCATGCTGATCACTGTTGCCATGGTAACATAATATCATCACTCTCACACATGACTCAGTGATGGGAGTGTGGTGTTGTCTCACACAGACAGATACATACACACACACGCACACACACACACACACTCACACACGCACACTAACCTATTGATTAGGATGTCTGGTATTCAGAGATGTGTGTGTGTGTGTGTGTGTCTTAGGCTCTGAAGGAGAGCTTCATTAAAGCAATTGGCTCGGGGCTCGGCTTCAACCTGCAGAGGGCGGAGTTTCACATTTCGCCCAATCAAATGCAGGAGGGGCGTGTCTTCTGCCAGACCAAAATGCACCTGGACGAGGAGGAAGAGGAGGACTGGACATTCGAGGTGAGAAGAGGGAGAAAGAGAAAGAGAGAAAGAGTGTGTGTGTGTGTGTGTGTGTGTGAGAGAGAGAGATAAGAGGTGATTGAAGAGACGTAGAGAGACACAGAGAGACAGACTGTGATAAGAGGTGATGGATGAGGTAGAACAATGTCTTTTTATCATGAAGAGCAGGAGGAATTTAAAAAACAACCTCTCTCTCTCTCTCTCTCTCTCTCTTTCTCTCTCTCACACACACACACGTACACACACACACACACACACCATATGTAATAATGATGAACTGCAGTCTGTCAGTCTCAGTTATTTTATGTCCCCATTAACTCACTGCCACTACTGGAGCTGTCAATTATCTAGTGACCCCGCCCCTTTGTGACAGCTCATGAATATTAAACAGGCATCTTATCCAGTTTTCACTCAGTATGTTATATAGGAATGAAGGACAGCACACACACACACACACATCCTTTCCCAGACCACCAACTACTCTGAGATCTGGTGTGTTTCTGTTGTTTCTCCTAACAGTCCATTTGATCTGAGTGTGTGTCTGTGTGTGTGTGAGAGAGAGAGAAAGAGAGAGAGAAAGAAAGGTCATGTGAATGTGACATGCTCACCCTTTAATCCCTCTTTCATGAAAACATGTGAAAACATCAGCTTTCACAGCAGGAGATGGATGAGAGGAAACTCCTCTCTGTCTGATGGGGAACATGTCCACATCCCCTTCTCTCTCTCTCTCTCTCTCTCTCTCTGTCACTTCTTTCATCTGCTTCCCTCTTTCTCTTGCTCCTTCGTCCTATCTCCATTTCTCTGTGTGTCTTAGATGGATAGATAGACCATCACACCAACGATTCTGTCACCTATTTGCAGTTACAAAACGCATTCAAACATAATTGTTCAATAAAATATTCTAATAGAGATTATAAGCATTTCACGGGTTTCTTTTTGGATCAGCAGTCTAAATATTTACTCAGTTATTCATAATTCTCTGGTAAACATCTCATGCGCCAAATAATTCTTAAAAAGTGTATACACAATAAGCTGATTTTGCATCCAGTTTGAAGAAATATTATGCAAGCTCCCAAGTGGCGCAACAGTAAAAAATCGCTTGTCGTCAGGAGATCGCAAATTCGAATCCCGACGATTGCCACAGCCATTCGTGGCTGGGTGTTTAGAGAGAAAAATTGACTGTGCTGTCTGGATGGGAGGGATGGCGTACTTTCTCTCCACTGTCAGAGCAGCAGTAGCTAACTGTAGGCATCCGCGAGCTCATGTATGTGGAAGAGGGCAGATAGCGCTTTCCTGGGAGTGTGAAATATTGTGTACAACATACAGCCAAACCTGTATATTTGTCTTCTGCGGGGGGCATGCAGGCTTAGTGGTTAGCATCGTTGCCTTGCACCTCCAGGGTTGGGGGTTCGAATCCCACCTCCGCTCTGTGTGTGGAGCTTGCGTGTTCTCCCGGGGGCTTCCTCCTGGCACCCCGGCTTCCTCCCCCAGTCCAAATACATGCATTGTAGGCTGATTGGCATTTCCAAATTGTCCATAGTGTGTGAATGTGTGTGAGATTGTACCGTGCGATGGGTTGGCACTCTGTCCAGGGTGTCCCACGAATTGTGTCCCGAGTCCCCAGGGATAGGCTTCAGGCTCCCCGCGACCCTGTGTAGGATAAGCGTTACAGAAAATGGATGGATGGATGGATGGAAGTCTTCTTTGTGACAAAAAGGAGACAAACCAAGAAAAACTAATTAAAGGACAAATTAAAATCATATGTACAATAAAGGTGCAAATGAAGATGAAGGAGAATTCTGTGGGTCTCTTAAACTCTTATAGATAGTCTCCAACTTTTCCTGTAGTAAGATAATAATATTTAAATTTGCTGACTTGAGAAAATGAGAAGATACTTGAAAATACTGCCAAAGCTACACTGGGGTGGTTCAAAACCCAGTGGGAGAATGGGAGAATGGCCCAGTCAAAGCCCTGACATCAATCAGATCGAGAATCTGTGATTGCTGTGCACCAACGGTCTCCATCCGATCTGAGAAAGAGATCAGGATCCAGATGTGCAAAGCTGATACAGACATACCGCAGAGGAGTTGCAGCTGTAATTGCAGTTCCCGTGGTTGACACAGGGGTGAATACTTATGCAACCAACAAATGTCTGGGTTTTTTTTTGTTTGTTTGTTTGTTTGTTTGTTTAATTCACCTTTGTGCCTCGCAAAAATGTACACCTTCAAATATTAGACATATCATTTAAGTAAAGGTCTGTTTCAGTTCCAAGTTGTAACACTACAAAGTATAAATACAGCGACTAAAACAAAAGTATTGGCACCTGTGAAGTATAATTAGCCTTTAATTCATTTCAGTGTACACACTTGTTTTTTTTCATGGCCAGTTGGTTGAGAAGGTCATTAGGATTTAGTTTGTTATTTCTAACTGTTTTGTGGACCCTTCTGTCCTGTCCTCGGCAGGAGTGTTTGTTGGACGACCACCATCACGTTGCCGTGGCGCTGGGAAAACCCAATGGCTCCATCCCGAGCGTGAGTGCAGGCAGCTAGTGTGCATGTTATTTTAGACGAGGCTTTTAGAACCGTCTTGTTTCACATGGGAATTTTTATACATTCTCACAGGATGCTGGGAATCCTGAAGAAGCCACATCCCTTGGGTTCACCGTCCTGAGCTTCAATGAGCTGATGGCAGAGGCCACACCCCTTTCAGATGAAGATCCCACCTACTGGGAGAGTTTTAGAAGGAAACAGGAGGCACCGCTCCGGCAGAGTGAAGGATAGTGGGCGGTTGGGGGTGTATAAATTTTTGTTTTCATTCTGTAATGGTCATAATAAATAAGGAATGGTGTATTCCTGCCTCACACACAGTGTTCTGGGGATAGATTCCGGATTCACCACAACCCTGACCAGGATAAAGTGGTTACGGAAGATGACTGAATAAATAAATTTGTGTGTGTGTGTGTCTGTGTGTAATAAACCAAGCTGCTGTGTAGCATGTGCCTCTCTTGGTTTCTGTCTTTCTCTGCATCTCATCCTGTTTCTTCCTTTTCCAGTCTCTCTCTCGCTCTTTCTGTCTCTCTCTCCAACACCGCATCTGTCTCCCTCCATCTGTCTCTCTCACCTTTCTTTCTTTTGTCGCCTCCTTTTGACATTTAAGCAAAAACTGTGCTGTGTGTTTTTCTCTATTGACTTTTAGTGCCATTGTGTTTCTCTTTCAACACACACACACGGTGCATGTAGACACGAGAGAGAAAGACACACACTCACACAGAGACAAGAGTTCACAAATGAGGGTCCCACCAAGACAGTAAAGTGTGTGTGTGTGTTTTCCCACCTCTTCTCCTCTCCCATGAACACTTTTCCCTGTTACCACGGCAGCACAGCCTGTTACACCGAGGTGACTGGAACGCACGGTGTTAGCCAACTGAGCTAATCTCATACAGACTGACGGAGAGAGTGATAGTGGTGTGGATTGAGTGAGTGTGTGCGTGTTGAGGCGTGTTGAGGCCACACACTTACTACCGCACTCACTTAACACTTAAGTATACGCAAGCACACACACAGTATGAGTGGTGTAACTGTGTGTAATGTAACACTTGGGCTGCCAGAATGAATTTCAAATTTAAATACTATAAGGGAAATTAATACATAAAATATACACTCACCGTCCACTTTATTAGGAACACCTATAAATGTGCTCATCAGGCAATCATGCTGATAGAAGTCAAGTGCTTCTGACCTCATCAGACATCACAAAAGAGTGATCTCAGTGACTGTGACCGTGGCATGGTTGTTGGTGCCAGACAGTCTGGTTTGAGTACCTCAGAAAATGATCTTCTGGGAATTTCACACACAGCAGTCTCTAGGGTCTGGTAAATTCACAAATCAGAACTCTTAGAACAATATTCTCTCATCAGACAAAACAAAATAGAATTCTTTGGCAATAATTCAGCTTGTCATGTTTGGAGAAAGAAGGGTGGTGTGTATGATCTCAAGAACACCATACCCACAGTGAAGCACGGTGGTGGGAGCATCATGATATGGGGCTGCTTCTCTGCAAGCAGTACTGGGGTAGTACACATCATCATCAAAGGAAACACGAATGGAGTGATGTATTGCACATGATGACATAGAGGAGAATTTAATCTCATCTGCGAAGAAACTGAATTTGGAGAGAAGATGGACGTCTCAACAAGACAACAACCCCTAACATACAGCCAAAATAACTCAAGAAAGACTTGCAAGGCCTAGCCAATCTCCTGACTCAAATCTCATTGCAAATTTATGGAGGATTTTGAAATTGTGAGTCCATTAGAGGGACCGTCCTAACCTTGGGGACTTGAAGATGATTTGCCAAGAGGAATGGGTCAAAATTGAACCACAAAAATTAAATTCGTACCATAGGTGTCTCAAAGCTGTAATTGCAACAAAATACTAATGTTAATTTGCGGTGTCTGAATACTTGTTTCCCTGATCAATTTAGTTTTTTGAATATGTCTTTGTTTATGCTTATTAATTCACACTTTTTGTTAATATTTATAAGTACTAAGTCCAAAAACATTGTATGTGTAAATATGAAGTGGATATATGCACTGGAAGTGTATTAAATAACAAAAAAAAAAGGTGTCTGAATACTTATTTCACCTCACTGTGTGTTTTGTTCCAGAACATCTTAGAATGTATACAGTCCCCATCGAAAGTATTGGAACAGCAAGGCCAATTTGGGTTTGAGATCAAAAAATGTATGAGACGATAGATCAGAATTTGCTTTCATTTCCTGATATTTACATCTAGATGTGATAAACAACTTAGCACCTTTTGTTTAAACCCACCTATTTTTCAAGTGATCAAAAATATTGGAACATTTGACTGACAGGTGTGCCCTGTTACATTGATTGTTTAAACAATTAATACCTCTTATTTAATTACTCTTCTGTTATTTACTTTAATTTACTTTAAGACTATCTGTTCCAATACTTTTGCTTACCTAAAAATTGGGTGGTCTACCACCATGTTCTAAGTTGTTTAACACATCTAGATATAAATATCAGGAAGTGAAAGTTGAAATTCGGATCTATCGTCTCATATTAATCTTTTCATCTCAAAACTAATTGTCTATGGTGTACAGCAAAAACAGAAGAATTGGCCTTGCCGTTCCAATACTTTCGGAGGGAACAGTATGTGCTTTTAGAACCCTGTGCAGTTCTTTATCAGTTTATTGGTGCTGTTCTAGACCATTCTGGATCTGTGATTTTAGAACAGAAGTCTGTCTGCATTGTGAAAATGTTTTGCCATTCATTATTGAGCGCATATCTCTGTGATCCCTTCCTGACCCATCCCATAATATTACATTACGACACTAATCTGCTCATTACTCTTTCATTACGTCCTCATCACACTCGGCCAATCGGATTAGGCCGTGTAATTACAGATGCAGCAGCAGATTGTAGGGACTGCAGTAATGAAGCTCACTGACCCAGGAAGCGTGTGTGTGTGTGTGTGTGTGTGTGTGGATGGTGGAGTCACATACTTAACTTACTAAATTTAATTTCCATATATTACTGTAATTTCTCCCTCTGACTTTTTTTAATCATTGCTGTCTGTCTGTCTCTCTCTGGTTATATTATGGACTTTGATCTGTGTATGATCTAACACACACACACAGACACAGACACAGACACACCAGGTCCACTGTTGTAATCTGTGTGAATGGTTGCCTGAGGTCACAGTGAAAAACACACCATCAACAACAACCGGCAGATGTTGGCAATCAAACGTGAATTAACACACAAACACACAAACCCTCTGAGTGAGGACAATAAAGTCATACCTCAAGGATTAGCAGCAGCAAGGTAATTTAAAAACAAATCTTTATTGGATTAGCAGCTTTCTGCTAACACACACTCGCACACACAAAACAGTGTTATCCCTCATGTACTTGCGGAAAACACACTGATAACACGTCATGGTCTCTCTGTCACTGTGTTCCAATCAGAAGGCAGCTTGCTCAGTAGGCAACATTTTTGAGAAGCATCTGAATGCTCCTAGATGAAAAATAATGTCCCGTTTGGGAGAAGGCTGCCCCCTGAGCTCTCATAATTCTGTTTATCGAGCCAGAGGAGTTCATCCAGACTGGGACTCTTCAGGACCTAACAAAAAAGAAATTAAGATTGCAGGACAAGGAGAGATGACACATAGAC
Organism: Pangasianodon gigas; assembly: GCA_022758105.1. Classification (NCBI taxonomy): domain Eukaryota; kingdom Metazoa; phylum Chordata; class Actinopteri; order Siluriformes; family Pangasiidae; genus Pangasianodon; species Pangasianodon gigas. The sequence goes on from CM040467.1 coordinate 1,915,570, forward strand.
AAAATGCCTATTATTTATGAACGACCTGTTAACAGTCAGGCATAAAGCTGTTCCTTTATGTTTCCTGCCATGGGAAAGTCTTCAGGATGGAGGACTTGCTGTTTCTCAGTAACATGACAGGCTGCGTTTTGTTTTTTTTCTTTCCCCCTAAATGTTTTATTCCATATCAAGCTAACATAGCACTACCTCATAGCTTACATAGCTCACTTATGCAGCTAAATTGCTAGTTAGCCTCGTTTAACCTTGTTTAGCGAACAGTTAGATGGCTAGTCATCTAACTGGATATCTTAGTTAGCGAACAGTTATTGCTAGTCATCTAACAGGCTGTCTTAGTTAGCCAATAGTTAAATGGCTAGTTATCTAACAGGATATCTTAGTTAGCAAACAGTTAGATGGCTATCTAACAGGCTGTTTTAGCAAACATGTTTAGTCATCTAGTCTTAGTTAGTGAACAGTTATTACTAGTCATCTAACAGGCTATCTTAGTTAGCAAACAGTTAGATGGCTAGTTATCTAACAGAATATCTTAGTTAGCAAACAGTTAGATGGCTAGTTATCTAACAGAATATCTTTGTTAGCAAACAGTTAGATGGCTAGTCATCTAACAGGCTGTCTTAGTTAGCAAACAGTTATTGCTAGTCATCTAACAGGCTATCTTAGTTAGCAAACAGTTATATGGCTAGTCATTTAACAGGTTATCTTAGCAAACAGTTACAGGTTTAGTTGTCTAACAGGTTATCTTATTTAGCAAATAGTTTGATGGTTAGTCATCTAATAGGCTATCTTAGTTAGCTAACATTTAAATTTAGTCACCTATCAGGCTATCTTATTTAGTAAACAGATGTATAGTCATCTAACAGGTTATCTTAGCTAACAAATTGTAGTTAGTAACCAGTTAACAGAAATATAGCTGCTGCTAGTTAAGGTTCCATCCTCAGGTAAGCTAATAAACTAGCGGGTTATAGCAAGTGATGGCACTAAATGGACCTAAACGAGATGTATGCCAAGGTTCATTTTCAGTAGTGGGATAGAGATGTGTATTTTTTTACTCATTCTCACACACGCTGTCATGAGTGGAGAAGGACATTATTCTTGCTAATATGCTAAATTATTCTCCTCAAATACACACACACACACACACACACATACACACAAAGAGAGACAGAGAGAAAAATACACTTTAGGTGCATGCGTAGTGTTTAAATATTCCAAGCACGCAGTTCAGATCTCCCTGTTACCATGGCAACAGTCAGCCTGTTCTCTACCAGGTCCTCTCCATCTGTCGGCCCGTGAGCTGACAGACACACACACACACACACATAGACGCACAGTTTATATAGCTTTTTCCATTGTAATTTTTTTCCATTTTGAGTATGTGTGTGTGTGTCCACATGGGTTCCTGGGTTCCATCCAACAAGGACGTGCCTATTATACCTTACCCCAAATCTGATATACACATTCACTTATGCGCACATATTCATTGTTCACTGTATATTCATTGGATATCCGTCTTAATAACGTCACACACAAGAGTCACACACATATATGAGAAAGCTGCTAACACACACACACATCATTAGATATAATTAAAACTCTCTCAGTTCCATTGTTTTAAATCTTATTAGGCCAATGTGAGCATGGAAACTTGCATATAAGCTTGCATATAAATTACACACAGTTGTTGTGTTGTGCTTATCTAGTTGGCATTTTGCTGTCAGCAACATCATGTGACCTACAAGAGCCCTTCAACAGCAGGTAACCGCAGGCTAGAGTGGCACTACACACTCACACACACACACACATTACTTTCAGCAAAAATAATCCACAGGCTATACCGTGCCAAGCACACACACTTCCTCACGTGCACATTTTTAAAAAATTTTTTATTAAAAGCATGTATCAAGCAATTACTCTCTCTCTCTCTCTCTCTCTCTTGCTCTCTCTCACACACACAGACACACACACACATCAGAAAGAGTCAGACACTGGGTGTGTAAGCTATACTTCATTTTATTGACATTGTGGAAAAAAAATGAATGATTAACAGGTTTTGCTGTGTTGTAATTGAAGAGTTATGTTGGATTGACAGGTCTTGGTGTGGTGTGAATGAATGTCTTGGTTTGACTGACAGGTGTTGGTGTGGTGTGATTGGACGGCTGGAATTGATTGACAGGTGTTGGTGTGGTCTGATTGGAGGGCTGGGGTTGATTGACAGGTGTTGGTTTGATTGACAGGTGTTGGTGTGGTGTGAGTGGAGGGCTGGATTAGATTGACAGGTCTTGGTTTGATGGACAGTTGTTGGTGTAGTGTGATTGGAGGGCTGGGGTTGATGGACAGGTGTTGGTGTAGTGTGATTGGAGGGCTGGGTTTGATGGACAGGTGTTGGTGTAGTGTGA
>CM040467.1:1919018-1967884 GCA_022758105.1 Pangasianodon gigas
GTTGTATTAGAATAATCTGCGGTGTTCTATTAGAATAATCTGCGGTGTTCTATTAGAATAATCTGCGGTGTTCAATCATTACAATAAACTATTAGAATAATCTGCAGTGTATATTATAAGTATAATCTGTTTATAATCTACTACTATAATCACTATAGTATAATCTGCTTGCTCTCTCTCTCTCTCTCCCTCCCTCTCGGATTTATCACTTTTTCTGTCCCTATTCTTATTTCCATCTTTCTATCTTTTTTTATTCTCTTTTTATATTCTCTTCTGAGATACACCCCCCCCCTTTTTTTTCTATCTCTCGCTCTCTCTGAGCTCTATTTCTGGAGTATGAGCACACACACACACACACACACACACGCACACACACACACACACACACACACACACACACATTCCTCTGTGTGTTATAATGATGAATTACACTATGTGTGTCATTCTCAGGTATTTTATGTCTCCCCATTAACTCAGTGACACTGCCGTAGCTGTCAATCATCCAGTGACTCCGCCTCCTCATGACAGCTCATGAATAATAACGCCATCTCATTTGGTTTTCATTCAATATGCTGTAAACAATTACATGTGTATGTATGACACACACACACACATCTTTTCTTGTATCTCTCTCTTCTCCTTTGTTCATCTCTAGCTGTCTCTCTCTCTCTCTCTGTGTATATCTCTATGCATCTCTCTTTTTTTTTGCTGAGTTTAGAGCAGCAGTATAACACAGTTCTCGTTCTTCAGTTAGTGCAGTTGCTTGCAGCAGAATCTGTCTGCTCCATGGCAACCGCATTTCCCGCTGCATCAGCAATCAGCACACACACACACACAAACACACTGCACCACTATACACACAACTGCATGAGTATAAAAGTGTAACTGCAAGGTTTTGCACCGTTTGGCATGCTTGCTCCGCCCATTATTGGTTTGATTTCCCAGAATGCCGTGCTCCAGCTCACCTTGATGGGCTTGCCGTCGGGCGTGAGCACCTCCTCTGAGAGCTCAATCATCTTCAGCGCCATTAATGCGATTGGCCTGGCATGACACACACATTTCCTGTGGAGCCCTGCGGCCACACAGTACGCATCACCGATCGTTTCGATCTGCAAACACACACACACACACACACACACACACAAACGCTCTGTAACTGTAACATTCTTAAATGCCAGTTAAACACTTCTTTCACTGATAATTTGTGTGTACATAGTGTATGTGTGTGTGTGTGTGTGTGTGAGAGAGAGAGAGTTGCACTGAGTTTAATTTTGTAAATGATTGTTTTAATTTTTTTATAATATTTCTAATTTTCATTCTCAGTTTAGCCTTAGTTTCTAGTGGGATTTTTAAAAATCGTCTCAGGTTAAATTTAGCATAGCTTTGAGCGTTCCGATTAGTTTTAGTATTAACGTGCTTTTGTTAAACCCAGTGTAGCAGTGTAGGGTTTTTAATTTCATTTTCTTTTAGCTGGATTTTAGTGTGATTTTGTTCTTTTAGTTTTAAGATTCTCTCTGTCTCACCCAGTGGCTGGCCTCGAAGTGTCAGTTTCTGTCTGCTAATGAATTCCTGATAAAGCACAATTGCAGCAACGCACGAAGAGCTTCAAGAGTGAGCTTCTTCCTTTGATTTCAGTACTGCGCTGTTATTATATGAAACAAGGTATTGATTTTTTTTTTTTTTTTTTTTTTTGTGAAACCCTGTTATAATATTCATTGCACTTACTCACTGTCACCAGCATCATTTCGACTGATTGATCGATTCGAAATCGATTGCCACATTAGAATGTTAAAGGTATTTTCTTCATACATTTGATTCTAGTTTTTTATGGAGGCTGATGTGTTTTTCTGAAGGCTGGTAGAAAAACGCTACTGCAAGCTACTTGCAGAAGAACACTTCGTAATGTGGGTTGTGCTGCTTTCATCTCAAGGCTGTGAGTGACAAGTCAATACATGTTCCGTGAGAATTCAAGGCTCCAAACAGCGTACTGCACACTAAGTAGTACGCCTAAAAAGTAAGGACACCAGTAATGATTCTGAAAGATATAAATTATCTACTGCTGTTACAGTATTACAGAAGAGTTACAGGAATAAAAGGAATAAAAACTGGCACACTTTCTGACATTTACTGAATATTAGCTAAAAGTGCAAAACCCCTTTCTTAGCATCTCTCTGTCACTGCCTGATTTAGCAGCAGTCTTTCCCAACTTCTGTGGTGTTAGCTAATAGTAGCTAGATAAAATGTAACTTCTGGTTGAAGGGGAAATGTTTGCGCTGCTGTAATTTCACAGCTCACTGCACGGCGCCATAAGGCAGCATGAATATAGCGGCTTTTCCCAAGGCTGTATGCAACGCCAACTGTAGAAACTAGCCTGCTAACTCTAGCTAGCTAGCTAGCCAAAACACAGTTTAGCTAAAACAACTTTGCAACTGGGTAACGATATAAATTCCACACCAAGGATAAATAATCTTCCCGCCAAATTAGAGAAAAAATAAATGCCCTGCCTGCAAAGACAAATCTAAAATCCCATTAGTCCCAAATTCTGTTTCCTCTTATTGATTTGTCATTCTCTCTCTCTCTCTCTCTCTCTCTCTTGTTCTCTTTCTCTCTCTCTCCTGATTGGCTGCAGCTCTTGTCTGTCAAAATTGTTTTGTGCCTGAAAAAGGGTGTGATGTTTGACACACATTATAAAATATTTCATTTTAACTACAAAAAATCCTCCACACTATAGCTTAAGCAATATGGTGTGTGTGTGTGTGTGTGTGTGTGTGTGGTGCACCTTGTAGACATCAAGCACACCACACTGGTAGTCGAAGCGCGTGTACAGCTCGTTCAGCATGCTGATGACCTGCATGGGCGTGCAGTGCTCGCACACGGCCGTAAATCCCACGATGTCAGAGAACAACATGGTGACATCATCAAACTTCTTGGCCTGGACAGGAAGTCCCTGCCAGAGTCTCTGTGCCACATGGCCAGGGAAGATGGAGTAGAGCAGCTCGACGGTGCGTCTCTTCTCCTCCTCCAGCGCGCGGTGCGTTCGCTCTAGTGTGGCCTTCAGCTTGTCCATGCGCTTCTTCAAGCCATCCTGAGCCTTCGCCTGCTCGCCCACCTGCACACACACACATACACACATGCGCACAAATACACAATTAAAATAAAACCCCCACCAACCTGCTGGTGTCCCAACGGTTTCTGTAGTAACACAGCTACAAATACTACACTCATACACATGGAGGCGTACTGGAGTGTGTAACAGCACCCAGAATGTCAAATAACATTTTTGTTGCTGTCCAGACAGATGGACAGACAAACACAAACTGACAGAAAGATAAAGACATCTGTTATCCTATATAATACAATATATGACTGCATGTAGAACAGATAACACGAAATTAATGATGGCAATCAAAATAGTCTGTAAACTGTGTTCTGCGAAAATATCAAGACGAGGAACTACAGCGTCTTCCTACAGGTATCCTGATACTGCATCCTGAAAAACAAGCGTACACAAATGTATTCACGAGCACGGGGCAGGGAAGCAAGCGTACAGAGAAGCTGTCACACATGAGAGCACTTCACTACTGCGAGCACTGAGCACTGAGCACAATATAAGTGGAATGACTCTTACATTTAACAACACGCTTTTTGTACTATCACTATTTAACATGTCATAATGTATTATATGTAAAAAATACAAAAGTGAGGGAGGGAAAAAAAAAGCATCGTGTGTTAAATCATTAAGACCTGGTGCTGACATCATAGTTAAGCTCTTTACTTGTCCTCACATTTAAATAATACGTATATGTAATATGATTATTAAAACTTCTTCTTCGTTACAAAATGAGCAGTGGCTTTGTTACAGGCCACACCCACCAGTATGACATCACGGGTGGCATCATGGATAGGGATGTCTGAAAGATGTAAGCCACGCCCCATCAGCTCCTCCAGCCTATCGACACGGGGTGAGCCCAGGAACATGATGGAGTTCGACTCGGGAAGATGGATCATCTGACCCTTCAGTTCCATGACCTGGAACACACACACACACACACACACTGTGCATGAAATTTCCAGAAAAGAAACATCATCTGCAGCTCAACTGGTCACAGTGGAATTGGGGCAAGGAACCCATGGACCATTTCAATGACACTGACATGGCAGAGTGTGTGTGTGTGTGTGTGTGTGTGTGTGTGTGTCTGAGTCTATAAGTGTGGTGCTGGTCCATCCTACAAGTGCAAGATTCATCTTACCTACCACCTGGGAAAAGTGTGTGTGTGTGTGTGTTCCAGTCCGACTCCAATAAATGTGTTTATATAACCAGTGTATTAATTTATAATCTGTACTACAGACATGTGCCTCTGAACTCTACACACACACACACACACACACACAGAGAATCAAGTGCAATAATGGAGTATTATTACTGCATGAGCAGAACAAGCCATTATAGCAGAACACACAATAATTCTGTGTGTCTAGGTGTGTGTCTGTGTGTAGAGTGTGTGCATGTGGCACTAACATTAGACTCTGCTGTTGACTTCTTTTCTACCACAATGGCTTTGATATGGTAATTTGCCACACACACACACACAAACACACATACCAAAGCCATATGAACGTCAAAAATCCAAATAGAAAAAACAGAGGAAATGTCTCTCTTTCTTTCTGTCTTTCTCTCTCTTCATTCTTTGTGCTCCTGAAGTAGTTAAAGTGTGTGTGTGTGTGTGTGTGTGTGTCGGTGCCACCTGCCCTCCCCTCTTCCCCTTACAAGCACTATTAATGAGATAATCTGCCATTAACACCCTGTGACCTTTGACCTCTGAGCTCATCCAATTTCGGCCGTTAACCTTGACACCTGATTTAATTCCAGCCACTTTTATTTATATATTTATACATTTTGCTATTAGTATTAGCATTTAGTTATGTGTCAATGTGTTTCTTTGTGCCATTGTGTGTTTTTAAGGGCTGCACTCATGCTCATAGCATGGAGGAATAAAAGATAAAGAGGGAACATCATGAACCAGAGACAGAGAGAGAGAGACAGAGAGAGAGAGAGAGAGAGAGATAGAGCGAGAGAGAGAGCACAGGAACCACTGACGCTGAGACTGTGTGGATCACTGGGTGAAATATTACTGGGCTCCGTCCCCACATTGGTTTTTGAGTAATTTCAGAATAGGAAACAATGTGATCTCACAGTGACTTTGATTGTGGCATGGTTGTTGGTGCCAGCTGGTTTTCAGAAGTATTTCAGAAACTGCTGATCTCCTGGGATTTTCATGCACAACAGTCTTTACACAAAGTGGTGCGGAAAAGAAAAAACAGTGAGCAACAGATCTGTTGACAAAAATGCCTTATTGATGTGAGAGATCAGAGGAGAATGAACAGACTGGTTTGAGCTGACAGGAAGGCTACAGTAACTCAAATAACCACTCTTTATAACCATGATGAGCAGAAAAGCATCTCAGAATGCACAATACATCGAACCTTGAGGCGGATGGACTACAACAGCAGAAGATCACATCGGGGTTCCACTTACATTAGCAAAGAACAGGAATCTGAGGCTTCAGTGGGCACTGAAACTGGGCAGTTAATGATTGGAAAACCATCACCTGGTCTGATTTCTACTGCAATATGCAGATGTTAGGGTCAGACTTGGGTGTCATCAGGACGAATCCATGGATCCAACCTGCCTTGTGTTGAACAGTGTGCTCAGCTGGTGGTGGTGTAATGGTGTAGGGAATGTTTTCCCGCTGACCACGTGCATTCCCTTTAGGACCACAATTTACCCATCTTATAATTGCTACTTCTAGCCAATCAGGGCATTCCAAAGTCCAATCAAGACCTGAAATCCCCTCAAAATAATCTCCTGTCTAATTAGTGCAATTTGATGTCCAATTAGGATGCTGATGTTCTGCTGTCCCGTCAAGGCAATCTCCTGGCCAATACTCATGATCTACTGTCCAAGCTAGCGTATGTTAATAACTGTCCAAGAGTAATTGCGACCAGTGAGGATAATCCCAAGTCCAAGTAGCATAATCTATATACTGTCCAATTGGGACAAACTTAGTGTCTAACAAGATTAAAAATACTGCCTAATTATTGACATCAACTGTCTGATCAGAACATTCTACTGTCTAATGAGAATGATCCTCTGTCCAATTAAAATAGATTACTGTCTAAGTAGGATAATCATCTGTCCACTCAGAACAATCTACTGTGTAATGAGGATCATCTTCCGTCCAATCAGAACAGTCTACTGTCTAATTAGGATCATTTTCTGTCCTTCAAAACAGTCTAATTAGGATCATCTGCTGTCTAATCAGAACAGTCTGTCTAATTGGGATCATCTTCTATCCACCCAGAACAGTGCACTGTGTAACTAGGATGATCTGTCATTCAGAATAGTTTACTGTCTATTCTGTCCAATCACAACAGTCAACTCTCTAATTGTAACAATTTTTGTCCAATCAGAACAGTCTACTGTCAAATTAGGATCATCTGCTGTCTAATCAGTACAGTCTGTCTAATTGGGATCATCTTCTATCCACCCAGAACAATCTACTGTCTAATTAGGATCATCTTCTGTCCAAGCAGAACAGTCTACTGTTTAATTAAGATGATATTCTGTCCATTCAGAACAGTCTACTGTCTAATTAGGATCATCTTCTGTCTAATCAGTACAGTCTGCTGTCTAATTAGGATGGTCTTTTGTCTAATCACAACAGTGTACTGTCCAATTAAGATGGTTTTCTGTCCCTTCAGGAAAATTTAATGTCCAATTAGGATGATCTGCTGTCCAGTCACGATGAACTGCTATTGAATTTCTATAATACTGTCCAATCAGGACAATTTATGATCAATAAAATGTCCAGTCCGAATGCTTTACTTAACTGTCAATATAAATGCTCTGGTGTACACTGAAGAATGATTGACTATCCAATCAGGACAATCTACGGGAGAAAAGTGGTCTCCTCCTGACACCCACCAACATAGTCCCAACACGCCAAACACACACACACACACACACACACACACACAAACATGCACATGCACATACACACTTTTCTCAGAAAGGCTAAGAAATGTCTCATCTAGACTATGCATGTGTGTTTGAGTGTCTCTTATATTTTCCACTGTGCCTTACAGCTCTTCCACCAGCACTGCAAATAGATACTGTAACACACACACACACACACACACAGTAAAAACACACCCATTAGCCCTGTAGCTCAGAAAAACAGAGTGATGATTTTCTTGCTGCTGTCGTCTTTTTTTCCGACAAGTCAGACTTTACCTGCGAGTCACACGTCAAAGAACCCTGAGTCATAATCCCCAAGGTTACGGCACAGATAGAGAGAGAGAGAGAGAGAGAGAGAGAGAGAGAGTCTTATGTAAGCCTCTCTATAATTTTAGACAGCAAAGTGAACACAGATGGTGTGTTCACAAATCAGGCAATATTATCACAAATATCCCTGGTTTTCCCCCAGGGATCAATAAAGTCCATTCATGCCTCCCTCAATCCTTCATCTATCCATCTATCCGTCTATCCAGAAAAACCGACTGTAAATGAAGGCTGTATTCTAGATAATATATCTGTAAATGCATCTAAACTGACTGCAAAGAAAGGCTTTGTTCAAGATAAACTGACTGTAAACACAGATTGTAATCTAGATTAACTGGTTGTAAATCCACTCTGTGTTCTAGATAGACTGACTGAAAATGCAGGCTGTGTTCTAGATAATATAACTGTAAATGAAGGATGTGTTCATGATAAACTGACTGTAAACACAATTATGTTCTAGATAAACTGACTGCAAATATGGGCTGTGTTCTAGATAAACTGACTATAAATGTGAGCTGTGTTCTAGATAAACTGACTATAAATGTGGGCTGTGTTCTAGATAAACTGACTATAAATGTGGGCTGTGTTCTAGATAAACTGACTATAAATGTGGGCTGTGTTCTAGATAAACTGACTATAAATATGGGCTGTGTTCTAGATAAACTGACTATAAATGTGGGCTGTGTTCTAGATAAACTGGCTGTAAATGCAGGCTTTGTTCCAAATACCCGAACTGCAAACCAAGGCTGTATTCTAGATAATATTGCTGTAAATGCAGGTTGTGTTCAAGATAAACTGACTGCAAACACAGATTGTAATTTAGATTAACTGGTTGTAAATGCAGGCTGTGTTCTAGATAAACTGACTGTAAATATGGGCTGTGTTCTAGATAAACTGTCTGTAAATATGGGCTGTGTTCTAGATAAACTGTCTGTAAATATGGGCTGTGTTCTAGATAAACTGTCTGTAAATATGGGCTGCGTTCTAGATAAAGTGACTGTAAATGTAGGCTGTGTTCTAGATAAATACCTGAACTGCAAACGAAGGCTGTATTCTAGATAATATTCCTGTAAATGCAGGCTGTGTTCTAGATAAACTGACTGTAAACAGTCAGTTTATCTAGAACAGACCATGTTCTAGATAAACTGACTGGAAATGCAGGGTGTGTTCTAGATAACCTGACTACAGATGAAGGCTGCGTTGTGGATGAGCTGACTGCAAGCACAGGCTATGTTCTAGATAAACTGATCGTATATGCAGGCTGTGTTCCAGATCAATCAAAGCCTTTACAGACATTTTGCAGAGGTACACACACCTATATTCCCTCTGCTGTGCTTCAGAGATACACACACACACACACAGCCTGCAGATACACACTACATACATACACTCACACATATACAGACACATACTGAAAGAGAATGAAGACTGATTGGTTCCAAGTATCTGACTGACAGCTGGTTTGAGGTCTTGAGTGTATCTGACATGCGTGAATTAGAATTAGCAGAACATATACACACACACGCATCCCACGGAAGCATGGCAATCTGAGCTGGTACACCACAAATGGCTGCCATGCAGTATTAAGGTTTAATTGCTACGATACAAGGCATATCTCCATGGCAACAAAGCTTCTTCTACAGTTCTGCTGCAAGTGCATGATGGACTGACTAATGCAGCTCAGAAATACATCACTATCTTTCCTAAAAACATATTTTAAATGGTTCGAGATTCACTGACTGTATATGCAGGCTGTGCTCTAGACAAACAATTACAGGCACAGTGAATAAGCTTAGTAAATGCTTGGATAAATCAACTACTTACAAGCCAAGCTGTAGACGAACTGATGGCTGGTTCTAGATACAAATAACTGTAAAGGCATCTCTAAGCTCATTAAACAATCTGTGTCCTAGATAAACTGACAAACAGGATGATTCTATGGGGGGAAACCCTTTAAACATAACTAAAATCATCTATTTGCAAAAACTAGAAAATTCTACACAAACTAGGTTGCTTCGCAATTGATTGACGTTAAATCCAGGCTGTATTCTAGATGAACTGACAGCAGACGCAGGCTTGTTTCAGTAATAGGACTGCAAATACAGGCTGGATTTTAGATAAACTAACTGTTAACACTAATTCTAAACAAACATACTGTAAATGGACCTCTGTAAACCGACTCTAAAATTTAATACGCTAGATAAACACACTATATAGATAACAGGTCTAGACAGATAACAGGTCTAGATAGCCTGTGTCGCTGATAAACTGTAATGACAAAGTGTGTTCTAGATAAACCGACTGTAATAACAGACAGACTAGTTAAACAGATCAGCTGTAACAAGGTGCGTTCTAGATAAACTGACTGTAAATAATACAGTGCCCTCCATAATATTTGGGAGAATTCTTACCGTAATGAAGAAAAATCCCCATACACCTGTCTGACAGATCAGAAACACTCTTCAGGAGGCTAACTAGTGGTTTGCATTTTGCAGTTATAGCCTCTGAATTTCTCTGAAATTCTCTGAATTTTTCTTCATTATGGTAAGAATTCTTCAGGCTGGTCCTAGATCCTGTTAAACACAACCAGTGCAAACTCTAGACAAACCTGCAATAATTGCGGCTGTTTCCAGATAAGGTGGTTTGATAAACTGCACTTGATATGCTTACTATAAATGCACACACACACACACACATTCTAGATAAAGCAATGCAAATTTGCTTCTAGATAAACAGACTAGAAACGCCAGCTTGTTGTTGGAGATAAACTGAAATGCCAGCCTGTTCTAGATAAATATTTTCACTGTCCATACAAGATGGCTTCTAGATAAACTGACTATAACTATAAATCCTCTCTGGTTACGGATATGCTGATGGTGAATCCAGACTGTGTTCTGGACAGACTGACAGTAAACGCAGGCCTGTTTTACATTAAAAGGACTGCAAGGACAAACCGGGTTTGTTTGGCCACTGGCCAATTCTAGATAAACAACTTGTAAATGACACATCTGTTCTATATACATTGATGGCACATCCAGATTTAGTTCTGATCATCTTTCTATAAATGCAGGTCTTTATTAGATCAACTAGCTGTAAATGCAGACCTGTTTAACATAAATAGATGATAAATTCAGGTTGGGTTCTAATAAACTGACTGTAAATGCAGACCGGTTCTCGGTAAACTGAGGCTAAATCCTGGCGGTGTTCTAGACACACTCACGGAAGATGTCAGAAGCTCTGTTCGGTGGAGAATGTGCAGCTGCATTTTCACTGGTCATGTCAGATGTGTGTGTGTGTGTGTGTGTGTGTGTAATCCTGTGTAAATTCTGTAGAGAGATAAGACTCCATGCATACACACACACACATACACAGTCTGAACAAACCCAGTATCTGTCTGCAGCTCTGCTAATGTTTGTACTACAAACTCCATAATTCATGTTTTCCCTTGTCTTTATTTGACAAAATGGCAGGTGGCCCAGCAGTTAAATCCTGTGTGTGTGTGAGTGTGTGTGTGTGTGTGTGTTGCATTATAGTTATAGCCCCCTTCATGAATAGAAGTATATCCGGACATAAGCTTTATCTCACTCTAAGCATTTCATAATAATCTGTCCACATTAGCAAACTAATCCAGTGGATTTGTTCCATTTGTCAATGGCATATATCCACCCATTGGTTCTTCCACTACTGATTGCTTATATCACCAATTATCAGTATCAAAGGAGACTTTATCAAATTATATTTATCAAACGTGACTGCGGGGACTATTTTATGCTAAAGTATGTATCATTTAATTTCTACAAAGTCGTCATATTGCTAATATGGTTGAACGTAGGACACTTTTTCCAGTTTGCACTCGATTTTGTGTTTAGAAATGAAAATCCCTGCAGTGGCATAAGTGAAGTGGCACAAGAGGGGTTTTGAAATTTACGATGTCACTGCAGTAGGCCAAATTTTCTTAGGAGCCCCTCACATTAGCGCAAAGATAATGGGGGAAAGTATTTTCCTGCCCTAAAGCATGGCTTAAACGTCCTGTCCCATTTCTTAATTACTGTCACCCCATTTCATCATAAATACTCATAAATACTGCTTTATCCAACTAGCAACTGAATATACTGTAACTCATATATTTTAACTCAGGGGTGATTGTCCTGTAGCGTGGGCCAATGAAGATCATTTGGTCATTTCAATATGTTTCAAGATCATAAAATTAATTCACTATAAAGTTAAACAAAAGGTGTGTGAGTGAAAGATTCCGATCAGTTTGAGTTTCATCTGAGGATTTCTCAAACAGATGCAACTTTATCTTTATCTTTATTAGATAGTAGATTCTTGAATAACAGGGATTTTTATAATTAAGGGAAATACAAACAGTTATTTGGTAGTGGATTGTGCTTGTATTAAACATGCGTGCATGTACATGTGTACATGTGTATGCCGCTCATATCCTGCAGGTCATCTGGAGCGTCACTTGTGCACCTCCAGTATTCTACTTTTACTTATATTCTACTTATACTTTTTGAATTTTAAAACCCTACTGAAAGGTCTGTTTTGCATACCAGTCTTCTGGATATTTTAGATTACTAAATACTTTTTAATGTAAGGTCAGAGTTTTTGATTAGAGACCTAGTTCATGACAACAATCACAACGATGGCAGAAAGTTTTATCAGAGCTCTTCAGTGTGTTTAACATCACTTGACAAGTTTAACAAGTTATGCGTCAGGGATAACCTGCCTTAAGCCTGTTAGTTTCCTGTCAGGCCTATTTCCAAACGAAAAACCTTCTGGTTTTGGTCAAAGATGATTAAAAATAGATTTTTCCTCATAGGAACTTGCAAAAAGTTGTGACACTGCAAATTTGGAATAAAGCACACAGACACACAAACCAAAAACACACCTACCTTCTCCCTGCTTTCCAGAGCGGACGGGTCGGGGCGGGTACGAATGGTGAACGGCGTAGACAGCCGAAGCAAAATGTTCTGGAAAGAGCAAGGAATTCTGGGAGAGACGAGCTGGAAGCTGTCACTGAAGCTCAGCGTCCTGTGTGGCTTCCTAAGCCCCTCCCCGACATTCTTTAGTCCCACCCCCACCTGCAGAACGTCCATATTGGGGCCAATGATGAGGTGAAAGGGAAACGCTCTGCAGAATGTGCTCAGTCCAATCCGAAGGTCCATTGGTGAGCGTGACAGCTGACGTGAGGACAACCACGATGGTGATGCTGAGGACGACGCAATCCGAACTTCTCGAATGAGGAACGACAAACAGCCGGGGGATGAGAAAGTGGGCGGAGATGGGGATGACGATGGGGTAGAGTGATCAGAGATTTCTCCATCCTCGTTAATTGCACGGAGACGTGTGGGCGGAGCCTCCTCCACCTCAACTTCCGCTTGGTATATGCGCCGAGCAGCAGCTCGGATCAACCCCGGCATGGCCACACCCACCGTGGGGTCCGGGTTAAAGCAGTGCAGAAGTAGGGTTCTTCCTCCTCCCTCACTGTCTCTATTTTCCTCTGTATCCTTGCACAGAAAGGACGCTGACTCCGAAGACGCTCTGCGGCCATATGAAGTCCTCGCGTGCTCCAGCAGAGCATCAAAACCATTAAAGAAGTCTTGCAAGTTCCCACCAAGAGCGCGGAGAACCCGCTCGTTCTCCTCTAGACAAAGTCCGAAGAACTCTTCACCGAAACGCTCCCGGAGTGTAGGGAACCCCACACCTGCAAACAACACGTGAATATACCGGATCAAGACGTAAGAGTGGATCACACCCTTTAAAACTGGTCTGGCACAGCATTAACATGAAGCTAACTTTGTTTAATTTGGTGTGTGTGTGTGTGTGTGTGTGTGTGTCTACTCACCCACTATTGCCGCTGTGTACTGCAGAATTCCTGAGATGTCGGTTTGGTTGTCGGACTGGGAGTTTACAAACGGACATTTGTCTAATGCACATTTCTGCTCTGACCCATCATCACTGCTGATGGCCGTACACACACACACACACACACACACACACACAGAAAATAGCTCCCTTTATCTCAGACACTCAAATTTACACATTTTGTGTGTGTGTGTGTGTGTGTGAGAGCAGATACCTGTTATTTCTCTGTCTGTAGAAGTCCACAGTTCTCTGCAGAGCCTGCTGGATCGTCTGTGTCTAAAAAACAAGACATGACACAAAACCAACAGCTTCGAGTTATTTACATTTATTTAAATTCATGCAAATATATTTCTGATTTCTTTTCTGTCATTCGCTAAGGGTGTAAAATTATTCAATTTCATAATACCTACACATTCAAAGACTTTTGAAGCACTAGACAGGTTTGTATGTTAAAATCAGCTTAAATTAACCTACCCTGGAAGTATGTGTGTGTGTGTGTGTGTGTGTGACTCACACTAAAGTTTGCACCGATGTAAAGAAAGCACTGTGTTAAGCCTATAAATCCTTTTCACCTGCAGAATTAAATGTAGGTTAATGGTCCACATTTGTGATATTAATGTCCTTATATTCACTCACTAACAAGACTCATTTTGCGATCAACACGTTTTCCACCTCGCCCTCTGAGCTGCAACCTGATTGGTCAGCTGACGTCACGCTTCGCTTTTCCGAAACTTTTTTTTTTTTCACTTTTGAAAGTGTGTCACACTGACAGCTGTGTTCTAATCACCTTGCAGCTGCTTTCCATAAGATTACACCACCAAAATAGCATACAACTGATATTTTATATCAGAATTGTATCTGTGTGTGTGTGTGTGTGTGTGTGTGTGTGTGTGTGTACTCCTCTAAAATCCCGTCTGGAATGGAATCCACTCTTAAGCCTCACCCAATCTGCTGCTTTAATCATGCTGTCACAGCAACGATGAGCAAATCAAAATCCTGCTCACTATACTAAAGCACAAATCCAGAAATATTATCTTAAACTTGGCCTGTATCTCTCTCTCTCTTAGACACACACACACACACACACAAGCACACCACCTTTTTCCTCCCTACTCCCTATAAAAATTATAGATTTGTAGATGTATGCCATGTGAGCAGCTTGCAGAAATTTACACTGCATTTACACAGCATAAATTCACAGCACAACACACACACACACACACACACACACACACATTTTTACACAAAAACAACACATAGAACACTGAATCCTAGAGTGCATGAAAAGGTCAAATTCTGATTTAAGGCATTTTCCCTCTCTCTGTCTCTCTCTGTCTCACACACACACACACAGCAGAACTGACTGGGAATTTTTTTCTAAAAAAAAAATGTGTTCTACTGTGTGTGTGTGTGTGTGTAGTTCATGCTTGCTTGGTTAGAGAGCATCCAGAGCTGCTAGAGGTCAGAGGAAAGAGACATTTACACACACACACACACACACACACACACACAAGTGCATGTGGAAAAACAGATAGAACTAATCAAGTAAACACACTCACACTCACACATACACAAAATCTATTATACACACTCTTTGTTTTGTATGCTCTTTGCCAGAGGTATTAGTATTGATCACTTATCAGTCATTCAGTGATTTACACACACGCACACACACACACACACATATCTCACTCTCTCTCTAGGGAGTAACAGATACTGTTGTTGAGTTAATGCAGTTTTAACTTGAATTGATGTTTCGCCCTTTTGAGGCCACACACACACACAAAATATTATCTCCTTAATAAATGCAACACCAAACAGCTGTGTGTGTGTGTGTGTGTGTGAATGTGGGCATCTTAGCAGCCTTGCTGCCTCAAAACCATCTCTCAGTTACTGATGTTGGTTAGAAAGTTTGCCAAGTTAAACCAATTTTATTTTATTTTAACACTTTTAATGTTCATGTGCATGCAAGATGGCTTGTGTAACCTGTGGTTGTTTGGAGCATCATTTGTGCCCCCTATTGGATGTAGAATTTAAATCTTTGGATACAGACAAAGTATGCAGACAAGTGTGTGAACAATGCTTCTTGTGCAGAAATCTGGATAGTTAAAATAGAACACAAGCCAGCAAAGTATAAAGTATAAAATAGTTTTATTAAAGGAACATGAGTAAAATTCACCTGGCAAAAAAAACCCTCATTCATTTCAATACAAAACGATGCAGGATGCAAATAATTGCAAAGAATTTGCTTCTGGTATTGGTTAATTTCGCTTCATCTTAATTTTTGCTTCACTTTAACCCTGTGAATTTGCAACTTTAGTCACTATAAAACAAGAGGACGAGCTTTGGTCTTTAACAAAAACATGGCACAAGTACTAATTATTAAGTAAAACTCACCCTGCTTTCGCCTTACTGGTTCTTGCTTACAATCTACTGTATCTAGCTAGGTAATGTTACCAATACTTTTCTTTAGAAATCACACCAAGACTGCCCATAATTGCCTGAGGTAAAAATCTGTATGAGCCATGCTCACACTGGCTTTAGTAAAAACAAAAAAACAATCCAAAAAAACAGAGGAAACTGAAAGAGCTTCCCAGCATCTCTGTCCTTAAACCACTGGATCTATGTCTCTAAACAGTGAAAAATAAGCAAGAGACAGCAAGAACCTACAGGAGCAGCTCAACTACATCCTTAATGCCATCATGGAGAAGTCACATGTGAATGCCCCACAGCTGGCAAGGTATGTTTGGTAATGGGACCCCAAGAACTATACCTGGGACTGCCATTACACTGTCAAAACATATAACCATACAGGTACGTTCTATGTCCCCCAAGAAATAAAGATGTACCATATCATGTACAATGGTGAAGACATAGATCCCTAAGCTGCAGCTATGTGCTTTCAGTGAGTTGTAAACGTACACTACATTCACTTTTCTAAGAGAAAGGTTGTACCTTCAAGGGTATCACCCCAGAATCTGTACAATGAAAGGTACAACTTAGTACATTTTTTCTACCTGGGTTCTACTGCTGGATCTACCCAAAGGTAATGGACTAGAAGGATGAGGTTCCCTTGCAAGATCTCCCTGACTTTTTGTTAACTTTTGCCCTGTCCTTTCCTGCCCCGCTCCACATCAATTTCTAGTGTTCAATTTGTTCATTCATCTTCAGAGACCTCTTTATCCTGGTCAGGATCATGGTGAATCTGCAGCCTATCCAAGGAACACTATGAACAAGGCAGGAATACACCCTTGATGGGTTCCAGTCCATCGCAGGGAACTATGCACACCCATAATCTACGACATTGTCACAAAGCAGCTTTAAAGAAATCTGGATACAGATCTAGATACCTTATGAGCAATCCAAAGGCAACAGTGGCAAGAAAAAACTCCCTGAGACAACATGAGGTAGAAATCTTGAGAGCAACCAGACTCAAAATTGAACACGTCCTCTTCTGGGTGACCCCGTATACTGCTGACAGACAGTTTGTGTCCAAACCTATAGGAACTAGCCGATATTCATTTGAAGGACACTAACTCACAGGAGACTACGACTGAGCTCTCCCTAGAAGACACCATAACCTACTTCTCTCTCTCTGTTTCATTCTATTTCCCACTTACTATCACTACTGACAGGAAATGGCTCCAAACCATAGCAGTATCAGTTGCAATGGTGGGAGGATGGATGATGAGAGCATTCGGACCAGCTGGACAAGAGCAAAGCATCCACTGCTTGAGGGCTCCTACATTTTGGTCTACCACCAGAGACTAAGGGACTGCACCCATCAGAGGAAATGCTACTGCCTGAGTTCCACATAGGGATGTGAACCTACAGCAATGCCTTGGCACATTAATCTTACTATCCAGTTCCTGTGCATTCCAAAATGGAGAAACTCAGCCTGGGGTTCCAAAGGAGGTGACCAAAACCCATAAAACAAGGATCCCCTTCCGGTGTCTGCCATCGAATGAACCATTACAAAGACTGGAGGACCCTTCTGACCCTCATAAATGTCTTGATTTTATTCTTTACTATCCTTTAATGCAGTGTTACTGCTGGTGTTGCCACTGCCATTTGCTATGCTACAAATAGCAGAGCACTTAGATGTACTGGAAGAAGATTTGACCTGGCACCTTTCGGGGGCAGCTGCTTCCACAACCGCTCCCACAACTGCTTTTCACCTGGACCTGCCCAAATAACTAGTACTTGTAACTCCCACTCCCAGGCTCAGGTTCGCAAGAGAAAAGAAATGGGCTCCAGTTTCCAAGGAAGTGGAGCTTTGGGGCCCCACCAACATGCCAGTGTTCTGAACTCTCCTGGAGATCCCAGATACCCTGGTTGTCACTGCAGTGATGTCTTCCAGAGGACACTGTCATATCACCTGAGACTGCATGCTGGAGGGTACCAACATGCTTCTTGGGGATGAACTGTTGCACAGGGCTCTTACCTGTGGAAACTGGGTCCTGGCACCAATGATGTAATGCTTGAGTCTGACATTTTCCCCCATTTTCTGCCTAATTTGGTCTTGGCCAATCCCCACCCACCAGCCGAATATCATATGATAGCTGCCAACAAGGGAGGGTGAGGGCTAGCACATGCTTCCTCCAAGACACATGAAGACAGCCAGCCTCATCTTTTCAAACTGCTGCTCCTGCTGCGTCACATGGCAGTGTAACACACTCGGAGGAACATGCTATAAACCCTCTTCTGCATACTTGAGCTCACAGATGCCCATGATTGGCTAGTGCCACTGTGACTGGCAGGGGAGAGAGAGAGTATGCCCCTCCCGCCCAGCCATGAACAATTTCGCTCCCTTGGACTCCCAGTCACAGATGGCTGTGGCAACATTTTTTTTACCATCCGGGAGCAACTTAATTCTGATTTAAATCATAGTTTTCATGATTTGTAACATGACTTGGTCTTGTCTGCGACTTGAGGCTCTTGAGAGTCAGAATTTAACTTATACTGAATTTTGCCTGGACATGGGTAAATGAGCCATGGAGATAATACTTGGTTTTTTTGTTTCAACATTTAACTGCACAACTGCAGCCTACTGCAACTGATTGACTCACTGGAGACTCAATTAATACTAGAGGGTAGGTGACTTTTATAATGCCAGCTGCGGGCAGTGAGAGACTGCCTGGAGCAGCACCACCTTTATGCTGCACCTCTCTTTTCTCTGCCTGGACACAAATCATACTTAGTGTTTGACCCTAGCAGCTTTTGTCTTAATATCCCATTATTATGATGGGACAGGTGTGTCTCATTAGGGGATATGCATACACTCTAAGTCATCTAGTCTTGGCCATTGTCACTGTGTCTGTGTGTGTGTGTGTGTGTGTGTGCGCGTGAGATTAATGAGAGTCAAGGCCATTCTCGTGAGAAGGCTGTTTTTGTGCATACTGGAAAGATGGATGATTTTAGGACACACACACGCAAACTGTGATGCTCTCGCTCTCTCTCTCTCTCTCTCTCTCTCTCTCTCTCTCTCTGTACTAGCTACAAACTCAGAGGCAGCAACATACAAACCAGAAGAACATGATGGTCTCTTTCAACACGTACACGCGCGCACACACACACACACACACAGACACACACAGCAGATGTAAGTGCCATATGTTAAAAAAAAGTCCCTGTCTCAGCATGTGCCTGCAATTAAAACATAGCCATGTCTGTATGAAGTATGTTACAGTGAAGTTGCTCAAGCGTCACACACACTCCATACATCATCTTCATATAAACATGTGCATATGCAAGCTACACACACACACACACACACGCATAAACATATAGAAATATATGACACAAATATAGACAAAGAGAGAGGGGGAGAGAGGGAGAGACAAAGACAAGAGATAGAAGCATGTAAAGATATACAGAACATACATGATAGATTTGTACAGATAGACAGATAAACAGATAGATAGATAGATAGATAGATAGAGATCATATACAGCATACAGGATATAGATGAAAATGTATATATAGATATAGAGACAGAAGGAGAGATAGAAGTGAGGAAAGAGATATATGGTGAAAAGACAGCATACATGTATGTGTGTATGTGTGTGCCTCATGCCTCGTACCGAATGTGTGTGTGTGTGTGTGTGTGTGTGTGCGCGCGCGCTGCGTACCGTGGGTGAGGTGAGCCGTCTCAGGCTCTCCCCGAGCGAGTCCAGGTTCACGCGCTTCCTCCTGGCGGCCCTCCTTGCTCCCGTGGCAGCCTGGTCGTCGAACGGGCACGCGCGCGTCTCCGCGGGGCTCCGGCCGTTCCAGAAGGCGCGCGAGAACGGGCACTCGGCGTCGTCGGGGCTCTCGAGGCAGTCGGAACCCACCGAGCTGAACGACTCCGACGAGATCTTGCGCGAGGACATGCTGCTCGCCGCTGGCCCGCGAGCACTCTCATCAGACGCCGCGTCAAGCGCGCGAACGGCGTGTGAGGAGGACAGGGCAGGAGAGCGCGAGCGGAGCGAAGAGCGGACGACGACGATGGCACGCGATGGCACGCATTTCCAAAAAAAAAAAAAAATTCCCTTAGAGAAAAAAAAAGCGGAGAGAACCGGATCAGCGAAGCGCAGCGCGCGGAGCCACAGAGAACCGGATTGCGTCCCTTGGTGCTCGCTCCTCTTACCGAATCGCGCATTCATCCGCGAGCGCACAGGTCCGCTTCATCTCTCTCTCTCTTTCTCTCTCTCTCTCTCTCTCTCTCGAGCGCGAGAGATCCGTGGACTCTCTCAGCACCGCCGCGCGACACTGACGGAGTTTAATGCAGCCAATCAGAGAGAGTTAAAGAGAGAAAGAAAATGAGAGAGAGACAAAAAGAGAGAGAGAGTGCACTTGTTCTTTAAAGGTCAGGATGTGCCCTTGTTGACTTAGCAGACTATCGCTATACATATCCAACCTTTCTTTTTTCCTTTTTTTAAAAAAATAAAATAGCCTGAAGTCAGGTAGAAACAGTGGTCCACTTTTCTACCAAATCCCTTAATAATCATGTTTTGCAAAAAAAAAAAAAAAAGAAGAAGAAGAAGAAAAGAAAGAAAGAAAGAAGGTGCATATGAAGGAGACAAAGAAAGAAAAGGAAAGGAGAAACAACAAGCAGGAGAAATAAATAAAGAGAAATGAAAAAGAATCAATTAGAAAAGAGAAAGAAAGGAAAAGGGAGGAGAGAGTGAGATAGAGAAGTGTGGGCCTACAGTGTGCACCTGCACTGTGTGTGTGTGTGTGTGTGTGTGTGTTTTAATCTAAGATGTAAACCTGGTTGTGACATGCTCAGACATTGTGGCATCATCAGGTATGCACACACACACACACACACACACACACACACACACAGCACTAGTGCTGCATTAAATCTGTGGATAGAATCCCTCTATCATTCTGTGTTAGGAAAATATGATGAAAAATAATGTCAGGTGTTTGAACGCAGCCCTGCAGGGATCAGGAGAAATGGACCAGTGACTCTGAGCAGCAAAACCTATTTAACTTGATAATGACATTGAAAGAAAAAAATGTGTTTACGGTTTCCTTCTTATAATACGCCTTGACACCTCAAATTTTAGAAACCATAAATATATTTCATTAAAGTGATTTTAAAGGTTTTATTTACTCTCTGACCTTAATTTGCAAAGAACACAGTGGAAAAACAGTCAGTCTGTCTAAAGGTGTGTGTGTGTGTGTGTGTGTGTGTGTGTGTGAGAATCAGGGAGTAGAAGCGATTTATTTACTCCCTTTTCAGCTAGAAACCGGTTAGAACAAAATGGTTAATGTTCTTTACATATGATAGAAAACTGATAAATTTAATCAGAGTGTGTATTTATTTTAACATTTTCAGACCATCTTTAGACTTTACAGCATGATTTGTTGCTTGGAGAATCATAGGAAATATACTTTCTACACAGATTTTCCTGTAGTCAGGTGTGCAGGAAGTGACGATTTCTGGACAGGAATTTAGGCCTGTTGGGAAAATGTTTAGGTTTTTAGGCTATGCTTTCTTGAAATCACACTGCAACGGAAAAATAACAAGATTAACCGGTTAAGATCTTAATGTTTTCACTCTTAGACAGTTTACAGTGATTTTGTTTGCATTTTCAGTTACGTTCAGTGAAAGTTTTCGTTTATTTTCAGATTATGTTTTTGTTCCCTGGAGAAAATGTCAAGAAATTTCCACATTTCTAAAATCAATCATAAAGCATTACTTCTCAACGATCATTTGTTTGTTTTAACACATCAATCTTCAGAAATTCAGATTTCTTTACTGGCCTCCAAAGAAAGCAAGACCACACCCACCTTAGCAAAAACAGACCAATGAAATGATGTCATGCTGTGATGTGAAAACCAAATTACTTTCCAGTTATTATTATTTTTAAATTATGTCAAGTACTGAGGAAATTATTTTAGCAATTGGGTATAGAAAATTTGTCCATTTTATGTGATGACCCAACCCCGCCCCTCACACTAACCCCGCCCCTTGTTTTAACTACAACCAATCACAACTTTACAAATTAGTTTGAGAAGCAACTCATACACCTTTTTATTAAATTTGATCAATCTGGGCAGTTGTAATGAGTATTGTTTAGGCTGTTGCTAATACGAAAGTTTTAACTTATTGAACTGACTTTTAACTGATTTTATCCTTACCCAGATTTTCTTCTGGTTACTGAGGTTAAAGTTAAGGTTAGGGCTAGGTGCACCAGTATTTAGCTACAGTAACACACACGTCAGTGGAAATAACCCACAACTAGAATTAGGACCTTTAGGGCATGTTATGTGTGTCAGAATATAGAACATCATTTAGGGCTGTCTGAGGGAGGTGGAGAGGGGGAGAGAGAGAAAGAGAGAGAGAGAGAGAGAGAGAGAGAGAGAGAAAGGGAATATAGGTCATTTGGAACTCTGTGTGTGTGCGTGCACACTAACACCGAATGGTTCATCTCTCCTTTGCCTTTAGGACATTTTTCTCTCTTTCTGTCTCTGCCTGTCTGTCTGCTAATTTTCTCTGTCCCTTTCTGTCTCTGTGTCTTTCTCTCTTCCTGACCCATTTCCTCACTGCCTCCCCCTCACACATTACTGAAATAAACACACAATAACACAAAAGGCAGCATGAGGATACCCGTTTGGAGGTTTTTCTCAGAGTCATAAATCCCACAAATCAGTTCACCACAAGAGTTTGGGAAACTTGGAGGACAGAACAGTCTCACTGGCTGAGAAGCATGGTTATAGATTTGAGAAAGCTCTGTCTTGTTCTGTTCAACATGTCATGAGTCTGGCTAGACAGAACCACTGTCAATTATTTGTTGCATCAAGCCAATCGCATCACATGTAGGTGCCTGCCAATCAAAGCTTGCTTGGCCTAATAAGGAATGTAAACAATCATTTCATGCCTCATCCACCATCCTAAACAGTAACACTAATAGATTGTTTAACAATCTATTTGCTTTGTGGCTAAGCACAAAGCAATACATTTGGTGGAACCTCAACACTGTGAATCATCCAGAGAACACTGCCACAGTGAAGCATGGTGCTGGCAGCATCATGGTGTGATGTGTAAGAAGCAGGAAAAATGGGCAAGCGTAAGGATCTGAGCGACTTTGACGAGGGCTGAATTGTGATGGCTAGACAACTGGGTCAGAGCATCTCCAAAACAGCAGGTCTTGTGGGGTGTTCCTGGTATGCAGGAGTTAATAACTACCACAAATGGTCCAAGGAAGGACAACCAGTGAACCGGTGACGGGGTCATGGACGCCCAAGGCTCATTGATGCACCTGGGGAGCGAAAGCTGGTCCCCAGAAGAGCTACTGTAGCACAAATTGCTGAAAAAGTTAATCCTGGCTATGATAGAAAGGTGTCAGAACACACAGTGCATCACAGCTTTCTGCATATAGGGCTGCGTAGCTCCAGACCAGTCAGAGTGCCCATGCTGACCCCTGTTCACCACCGAAAGCTCGTGGGCACGTGAGCATCAGAACTTGACCATGGAGCAGTGGAAGAAGGTGGCCTGGTCTGACGAATCACGCTTTCTTTTACATCATGTGGACGGCCGGGTGCGTGTACGTCGCTTATCTGGGGAAGAGATGGCACCAGGATGCACTATGGGAAGAAGGCAAGCCGGTGGAGGCAGTGTGATGCTCTGGGCAATGTTCTGCTGGGAAACCTTGGAACCTAACATTCATGTGGATGTTATTTTGACACGTACCACCTACCTAAACATTGTTGCAGACCAAGTACATCCCTTCATGGCAACAGCATTCCCTAATGGCAGGGGCCTTTTTCAGCAGGATGATGCTCCCTGCCACACTGTAAAAATTGTTCAGGAATGGTTTGAGGAACATAAAGAGTTCAAGGTATTGACTTCGCCTCCAAATTCCCCAGATCTCAATCAGATTGAGCATCTGTGGGATGTGCTGGACAAACAAGTCCGATCCATGGAGGCCCCACCTTGCAACTTATAGGACTTAAAGCATCTGATGCTAATGTCTTGGTGCCAGATAGCACAGCACACCTTCAGAGGTCTTGTGGAGTCCTTGATGCCTCGATGGGTCAGAGCTGTTTTGGTGGCACAAGGGGACCTATACAATATTAGGCAGGTGGTTTTAATGTTATGGCTGATCAGTGTATATCTGCTCAATTATCAATAAATGAAGAGTAAAGAAGAGTCACACACATCCACTGAACACAATTTTTTCCACACTTTCTTAAAAATCAACAAAACTTTAATGTTCCAGCTCTATGATACAGCATTTGTGTTATTATATAGATTATAGACAGGACAGACTCCTTTGCTGTGGACTCCGAGCTCCAGCTCTGAGTCTGACCCCACCCCCAAGATGAAAGAAGATCTCTTATTGGCTCTTGGTGCAGTCGAAGGGTTTCCACCACTGGGAGAACTGCAGGACCTTCTTACGTTGATCATCAAAGTTCTCGCGGATCGGCTTCCTCCATCGTCTCGGCTCCAGGTCCAACATACCACCGAGGACTTCCTGTGAGAATGTGGGGTGTTAGGACACGTGTATATGTATGTATGTGTGTGTGTGTATGTGTGTATGTATACTTACTTTCCCAAAGTAATATGGAAACTTGTCCTGATTTTCAATGACGTGAGCGAATCCTCCCTGCAACCCAAAATCGACAGAGAAGTACGGCAAACCACGCGGAACCTGGACACACACAGACACACACACACAGGCATGATAATACTGAAGAGAAAAAGGTGAGGGGAAAGAGCCGGAATTATGAACGAGTGTATGTCTCACAGCCTGTCTGATGTTCTTGGATGACAGATCCACCACCTTCTTATTCATCGCCCACTCCTCATCACACTCCATGATGGCTTTCTTGGACACACAAATGACACAAGCAGGGATTTTAGTGCATTTAGTGTATGTTCTCAGGCCTTTCAAAGAAAGACCACCACACCTGAAGAACAATAAATCAGTACAGAAGATGTAAAAACTGATCAAAGATCCACCAGGCCCTGGTCTAGCCCCATTATCATGGTCCCAAAGCTGGATGGGACTCTCTGTTTCTGCATCGACATCTATTCTAAGAGCGGCTGAAGACACTCTCCTGACTTTCAGTTTCTCTCTCGGTCTCAGTCCATCTATCTTTGCCCCTGTATCTGTCTCTGGCTACTTCACTGTCCATGTGTTTGTCCCTCTGTTTGATCCTCTGTCTCTCTATCTGTTTCTGCCTCTGTCTGCCCCTGTATCTGTCTGTCCCTCTGTCTCAGCGCATCTCTCCCTCTGTCTCAGGCTCTCTATCTGTCTGTGGCTCTTCATCTCTCTGTCCTTCTGTCTCAGGCTCAATCTCAGCCCCTGTATCTATCCGTCCCTCTGTCTCAGGCTCTGTCTCTGCCCCTCTGTCTCCATTCCTGTATCCGTCCCGAGCATGAGCACCATCTAAGAGGACAGCCTCTGTGTCCTTACGAGTTACCTTGAAGTAGACGGGTGCCATATCGCCAAGCTCCCGTGGAAGTGGAACACACTCATACAGCATATGCATGCGCTTCTTAGGGTTCATGTGAGTTTCCAAAAACACGCAGTCAAGACCAAGCGAATTGAACATCTGAACCAACGACTTGCGGAACACCTGAAAGACAGAGACAGAGGGAAAAATAATTACATGTGCATTTCATTTAATGTAATATATTTGCGTATGCGTGTGTGCATACCTGTACTTCATTCCACACGTCCTCATCAAGGCCAGTTGCGCAGCAGTGGTGCTGCAGTGGAGCAATGAGGCAGTGTCCCTCAGTCAGAGAGACACTGTTAGGAAGACAAAGATATACCTACACACACACAAACACACACACATACTACTGCTCACAAGTGTGTTAAGTTAACCACATATACGGTAATATTACGGTATATTAGCATGTGGGGCAAATCATCTAATTAGCATGTGGGGTAATTAGCATATAAAACTCTGTGTGTGTGTGTGTGTGTGTGTGGGGGCTAATTAGTACATCGGTAACTAGTTTGTGGTAGTTACTGTGTGTGGCAGAAAATATACTAGTGCAGAAATAACAGTGTTTAATGAAGTTAGCTAGGAATAGCATATGTATGGATATTAGCATGCAAGGTAACTAACGTAGGCTAAACTGGTGTGTTAACACCACTGGTATTTGGGATAAATAGTGTCGAGTAATTCGCTGCGTGTGAGATAATCAGCATGACGTTAAATACAGTGTGTAAAGGTAATTAGTGTGTGTGGGATAATTGGCATGTGTGTGGTAATTAGCATGTACCTTTGCCCCAATAGCCACCACCAGGTGTTTGGGCAGCTCGGTGTTGCTGAAGCAGAACGGGCATTTATCCATTCGTGTGGCGAGGCTCCGCCCCTCCCTCATCGCTCGGTTCCTCGCTCTCTCTTCATCAAGCCCCTCCCTTTCTCTCTGAGCTGCGCTCGATACGAACATGTCGTCCAGTGTGTAGTTATCGCCGTCCTGCTTGCCCATCATCTAACACACAAAAACACACACACACGTTAGAGCTTTAGTGCACTCTGTTCTTCACACGTTAGCATGTTCTTACATTTTTATAGCTTGAGTACGTTACTACAGTCTTCACACAACATTGCGTGCTAAGCACTTTAGTACATTACTATGTTCTTTGCGTTTTATCAGGTTATGGAATTCACAGAACTTTTCTAAGTCATGATGTTCTTAGAACTTCATTATGTGGTTACGTTTTTAAAGCTTTAGTACTTTCGTACATGTTTACAGCGTTAGTATGTTCTCAAATTAAAAATTATACAATTTTAGCACATTAATATTTTTTAGTTTAATATTATTTTCTTTAGTATGTCGTTACGTTTCTTTCGTTACGTTCTTAGAGCTTTAGTACGTCGTTATGTTAGAGCTTTACTACGTCATTACGTTCTAAGAGCTTTACTACGTCGTTACGTTCTAAGAGCTTTACTACGTTGTTACGCTCTTAGAGCTTTACTACGTTGTTACGTTCTAAGCGCTTTACTACGTTGTTACGTTCTAAGCGCTTTACTACGTCGTTACGTTCTAAGAGCTTTACTACGTCGTTACGTTCTAAGAGCTTTACTACGTCGTTACGTTCTAAGAGCTTTACTACGTCGTTACGTTCTAAGAGCTTTACTACATTGTTACGTTCTAAGAGCTTTACTACGTCGTTACGCTCTTAGGGTTTTAGTACACGTATGATGTTACTGTCTAAAAGTTTCGGTAAGTTACGATGATCTGAAAAGTTTAGTACGATGTTACATTCTCTCTGCCTTAGTAGTAGTGATTGATTTTTCATGCTTTAGTACATTATGATGTTACAGCTTTAGTTACTTTAGTTTAGTTACTTTAGATACTACTTTCTGAAAGCTTTAGTATGATGTTATGTTCTTAGAAATGTACTGCATTATTACCTTGTTCATGCTTTAGTATATTAAAATGTCTTTCGAGGGTTGGTGTGTTCTTACATTTTCTGAATTTTCTTATTTTTAAATCTTTAATTAGTTTATTGTACTTCAGTATTTTTTTATTCATGGTTCACTTGGTTCTTACTTACTCATTTCAGATCTTTCTTTTTTTAGTATGTCCTTCATGCTGTTCTAGGTCCTTAAGTTCTTTTTCACACGTTCACGTGTATTCAGGAAAAGTGAACAGAATAATAAAAACAACAAAAGAAACCGACTTTTGTTTTCACACTTGTACTAACTATTATTCTCACTCCTTTCTAACAGGGTTTTGGGTATTTTATGAAGTATTGCACAATTCTGATCAGGATCAGTACATGTGTGCGAGTGTGTGTGTGTGTGTGTGT
Organism: Pangasianodon gigas; assembly: GCA_022758105.1. NCBI lineage: Eukaryota > Metazoa > Chordata > Actinopteri > Siluriformes > Pangasiidae > Pangasianodon > Pangasianodon gigas. Next base: position 1,946,505 of record CM040467.1, read on the forward strand.
GTGTGTGTGTGCGCAAGACATCATCTCCGTGGCAACAAGCTCTATGGGAAGTCTCGTCCTTGACATGTTTGATTGACAGAGTGAGACATTGCATCAGTGAGTATCTGTACGTGTGTTTGCGTGTGCGACGCGTACACACGTATACACACATGTGACACAAAGACGCACAACTGCTGTTGCTGACTTGGCATTCATCATGCACACACAGCTAAAATAAGTGCATATTTTTAGCATATTCGCCATGGTAACGCCAGAGCATTTACTCTAGAGAGAGAGACAGAAAGCTAAAATGTGCAATGTTTGGCACTTTCATTTCCAGTCTCCATGGTGATAGTGACGTCTTTGTAAGTTTATTAATACAGTTTTCACCCGCCATGTTACACACACACACATACTCGGGGGGAGCAATGAAGAGAGGCAGAGAGAAATGTTCACCATCTGTTACATTCAGTCTGTGTGTGTGTACGTCGCTGTATAGCTGTATAGGGCGCAAATCCGTGTATGTCTGGTTGCCAGATAAGCATAATGTACAAAAGACATAATGCCTTTTTTCAAATTAATGTTGGTTGCCAGATTGAGAAAAAAATCCACCATGACTACAGAGCAGAAAGCAGTAGCTTGTGTATGCGGGTTGCCAGATTGTAGGAACGTTTAGTGCATTAGGTGTCTGTCTGGGTTTCTAGATTAAAATGGAAGGTTGCCATATCAACGCCACAATTAGTGTATTCTGGTTGCCAGTTTGAGACAGGTACATCCCTCTGAATTTATCAGTAGATTTTGCTGTTAGAATATGTTTGGGTTGCCAGATTGAAACAGCATTTAAAATTTAAAATGTGTGTGCCCAGATAATCCTGGTTACCGCAATGTAATGTGAATTTCAGGTTGCCAGATTGTGGCAGAAACACCCACCTTAGCAGCCATGCGTGAGTAGAGGGCATTCTGATCCTGAGCTGAGGTCATCTTCTCCCGGCGCACCATCTCCTTCAGATCCAAACTGTCATCATCTGCAAAGTAACGCACACGCTCGCCAGCAACATGGGTCTCGATCTGCGCACGTATATACACACACACACACACACACACACACACACAGAGACACATAGTTAAATGATTTAATCACCCTTGTTGATTATTTGTGGTTTAACATTTGAAAAGGTGTTCAAGAGGCTCTTCACACACACACACACACACACACACACACACACACACTTTAGAAGTAAGAGAGAAATAAAGAGAGAAATGTGTGTGATGCTAAGGCTGCAACACTCACTGGACTGTGAGTCACTGTTTGCTTATGCTCACATTTAAGGTTTGGAAATAATGTATAATAATAATAATGATGATAATAATAATAATAATAATAATAATAATAAATTAATTTACATTGCAATGAATTATTCTCATTACAATGCTAATAGTTGGCAAATCGCTGTGCTATAGGAGGAATAAAAACACTTGAGAGCAACTCATCACCACTTCACATTGGACACATCATACCACCCTGACGCTGATTATTTTCCTGTAACAGCAAACCTCCACGTTTTATTCCGTACATATTACACGAGTTTGCTCTTCACTCAACCTTCAACTTTTGCTAACTCTTTTTTCCTGTATGAAACGTCACAACATGCTGTTTACATTCACTGCCATCTTAACTCAGTAAGAGTGCAAATCAAACCAAACCATGCAGTGCATCATGGGTAATGCGTGGCTGCTAGGGTACACTGTTTGTACACTACTGGATATTCTCAACTAGGATTATAGCGGATCCTGAAAATAGTGCACTATATAGTGAATATACAGGACAAGAAAATGTCAAATAAATAAAATCCTTGAAAGCATTAAAGTTTATGATTAAATTGCTGCTTCATAATTTTTTCTCACTCTGTGTCAGATTAACATTATAGTCTCGTTAATATGCAAATATATTTAAATACTGCGTTTATTCAATCTGCTGCAGCTGAGTGTAGTATGAAAAAATAATTTCATACACACATTATACTGTTTATTCCAAATATCGGGTCACCAAATTCACTTTTTTTTTAACATGCCATCGACTATAAATTTAAAATAAAAACCCATCAGTAGTATTAACATCATTTTTAAACACAATAAACACTAATGTGTGTCTTTCTCTTACTGCTTTCTTCTTCCTCCTCCCTGCTTTCGGCTCCACGTGCTGGGAGGGGCCACTCACTGGCCACGCTCGTCCTGATTGGTCCGTTCTGAACAAGACCACTTCCTGCTCCGCCTCCTCCTGCACAGACACCTGAGAGCAGGAAAAACTATTTCATAAACACAAAAACATACTCACACACAAAACCAAACGCATACGTATACAGTACATACAGCTGAACGCGCACACACACACTCACTCTCTCTCTCTCTCTCTCATACACACACACTCTCTCTCTGAACTCACCTGTTTGGGTTTGTGAGCATGATTCTCTCTCGCCTTCCGCGCAGCTTCTAGCTGAGCCTTCAGAGAGTCCATTAGAGCCTACACACACACACACACACACAAAATATTAATAGTTTAACACTGATGTACAACATAAGACAGCAATATGCAAATAAAAATAAATGTATGCAAATTAAACTTCTAACAAATTAGCATCCTGCTGTAAGACAAGTGTACTTAGTGTTTAGAATATTAGTAGTAGGTCATTTGGTTGTAATGACTGCAATCACCTCTTTCCATACTACACACTACACACTACCGTACTAATTAGTCTGTACTTCCTGTGGAGGATTATCTTACAGTAATATAAATCTAATATAATTCTTACAGTAGTGTGTGATTTGGGACCGAGCCGCAGTTCACGTCGCTAACTAGAATTTTGAAATTGTGCTTTCACATTACATAGTACATACACACTTATTAGCTCTACAGCAGTATACTATTCCAGAGTTTATGGATGATGAAGAAAAATAGGTTATATAATATAAAAATATCAGCAGCTGAGGAGTTTGTGTTAGTGCCGAACTTAACGTGCAGCCAGCGCAGCTTGAATAAGACTCAAGAATAAGATTTGAGACAGAGACACTGGGACAAAAAAAAAAAAAAACAGAAATACAGAGAGAGAGAGAGAGAGAGAGAGAGAGAGAGAGAGAGAGAGGGGCGTGGCTGAGTGGAGCTTTTTCACCTCACCGTATTCCCCATGAGCTCGGCCTTGAGAAGTTTGGCCCCGAGTTTATTCATCTCCTCATCTGTCAGGAGCCGCACTTCCTCTTCTTCTTCCTCTTCCTCACTCTCTGAGCTGTAATAATAATAATAATAATAATAATAATAATAATACATGGAATAAATCAATAGTCTTTTCATTGTACTTCAGATACACAGTTAGATACAGTTTAGCAGTGTACTGCAATCCAACTATCTGTATCTTTATTCAGATTTAATCCAAAGGGGGTGTGGTATAACTTGGAAGGGTTTTTTTTGTTTTTTTTGTTTTTTTTGTTTTTTTTTTATTAAACATGAACACTACCACTACGCCCCCTGGACACACATGAGGAAAACACTAAGCTGTATTAGTGTCAGCATGGGGTGTGAATTCTGGCTCTGACAGTTCCTCAACCTCAGCTACATCACTCCAGTTCATCATTAGTCTCAAGCAGAGATGTGTGTGGCATGTTTATTTAATCCCGTTTTCATTCTTCTTGTCCTTCCTTTTCTTTATTACTTCGATCATATTTATAATCAATATTAACACACTTAGTTTATTTATGATTACATTCATTTATCGTGGGCTGAGATACAGCCGAGTGCAAAAGTTGGCATACGTTTAGGATGAAATAAAAATAAATATAATTTTTAGCATTTAGCATGTTACGGATTCACAGATAAAATAGATATTCACAGATAATAATAGTCAAATAGACAATACTAAGATATTACTGTAAAAAAAAAATCTAAATCATATGTTTGCATCTCCCTTTTTGAGCGTAATATAAATGTTCTCTGAGCAGCTTTTGTAACTTCCGCGTTGGAATTTTCACTTCTACACTCTTAAGAATTTCAAATCAGGTTTGGAGACTGAGAGGATCAGGATTTTTCCAGAAACCGAGGGTGTGTAAACTTTTGCACTCAGCTGTATTTATAGGCCACTGTGATGTAAGAATTTACAGAAAAATTAACATGTTGATGAAAACAGTCTGAAATACAGATTATCACTCAGCAGCAGGATAAACTGTCAGATCACACACACACACACACACACACAGAGAGAGGGGAAAGCTAATTTGGGATGCAGCACAAAGAGGTCGATAATGTTCAGGTCAGTGCGCGTGCGCACAAACACACACACACTCACACTCACAAACACACACACACTCACACACACACTCACACACACTCACACGATGTGTTAATAAGAGACACACTTCCTTATAAGTCAGTCTGAGCTCTGTATAACAATTTACAGTGTTTCAGTATGAGAATGTTAATATTTGTTTAAATTCAACGAGAATGTGTGTGTGTGTGTGTGTGTGTGTGTGTGTGTGTGTGTGGACCACACTTGCGTTGTGTGGGAGCTGTGGGTCACAACTGATCCATCATGCAACACAGCTGTGTGTGATCTCATCTCAGTAGGATAAATTAGTATACACACATACACACTTGCATACGCACACACACATGCGCGCGCACGCGCACACACACACATACGCACACACACACATGCGCGCGCGCACACACACACACACATACGCACACACACACATGCACGCGCACTCACACACATACGCACACAAACGAGCACACACACAGGAACACATTTAACAGATAAATACAGTAAACACACAGCTGTGTCTAGGAAGTGACCTCATCTGACTCTCTTCTTCTTCCTGTCCTCTGTGTGTGTGTGTGTGTGTGTGTGTGTGTGTATTTTCTCACCTGCTCTTCTGCACTGGTGCATTCCTACTCTCTTCCTCCCTCTTCTGTGTCCCCGACTCCTCCTTCTCTTTCACTCCATCCTTCTTCTCCTCACTCTTCCTCCACGCTGGAACATCATCATCATCATCATCATCATCTCCAGGTTTCAGGAACTTCCCTGCGCTCTGATTGGATGAGGAGGCTGTCAATCCAGGCCTCCTAAAGCCCGCCCCCAGAGGCAGGAAGTCATCAGAGTCGGAGGGTTTGAGGAAACGTCCTCGTTCTCTCTCTGTCCCTCTGTCCCTCGACATGTCCTTCTGTCTTTCTATATCCTTCTCCTTGTCCCTCTCTCTGTCCCTCGTCATGTCCTTCTGTCTTTCTATATCCTTCTCCTTGTCCCTCTCTCTGTCCCTCGTCATGTCCTTCTGTCTTTCTATATCCTTCTCCTTGTCCCTGTCTCGCTCTCTGTCCCTGTCCCGCTCTCTGTCCCTGTCCCGCTCTCTGTCCCTGTCCCGCTCTCTGTCCCTGTCCCGCTCTCTGTCTCTTTCTGTCCACTGGTCTCTACCCATGTCTCTCTGTCTTTCCCTATGCCTCTCCCTGTCCCTGTCTCTCTCCCTGTCCCTGTCTCTCTCCTTGTCCCTGTCTCTCTCCCTGTCCCTGTCTCTCTCCCTGTCCCTGTCCCTGTTTGTCTCTCTCCTCCACCCCTGTCTCCTTCCGTCTCCCTCTCCTTTCCTCCCCATGTCTCTCTCGTCTCTCCTCTGTGAGAAAGCGGCCTCCTCTGCTTCCTTCAGTCTCTTCTGAAACTGCTCCATGGACTACAACACACACACACACACACACTTTTCAATTTCAGTCTAAACATATTTCATTTCAATAAATCCCACATATGTTTATTTGCACAAACATTTATTTGCATTCACATAACCCATAAGGCCCTGGAGTGATTTTAGTTCCTGCTCCAGGGTGGGTTAGTTTCCCATGGACAAGGACTGATTGTGGGCGGAGCCTGCAGGACAGAACCTGATTGGTCAAACATATTGAGTGATCACTAAAGTGTTCAGCTTCACCACACTTGTGTTCCACAAGAGGTTCCTCAAGAGAATGTTTAAGGTATCCGTGTGTGTCCATGTGTCCGTGTGTCCGTGTGTGTGTGTGTGTGTGTGTGTGTGTACCCCGTATCTCTCAGCCACCACGTCATCCAGGCTGCGCTTCTCTCTCTCTGCCTGCTCCTTCATCCTCTGATATGACTTCATGAGCCAGCTCCATCCTCCATCATCCACCACGCCCGCTGAGAGAGAGAGAGAGAGAGAGAGAGAGAGAGAGAGAAGGAGAGACAGAGATGGCGAGACAGAGAAAGACACAGGGACAGAAATATTTAATATACTTAGCAGGGAACAAAGTGTCTCTCTCAGTCTATCTGTCTTTGTCATAAACTGCTTGTCTTTTTCTCTCTCTCTCTCTCTCTCTCTCTCTCTCTCTCTCCCTCACTTTGGGCCTCATTTGTGTGTAAAGACAAACCAAACTAAAAATTCCTGCCAGTTTTACAGAAGTTTCAAGCATGCTGAGTTTCTTCATACTCATGTGTGTACGCTGATAAAAGCCAAATCACCCTTAAATTACCAAGTGCGTTTGTGACATGGCTCAGTTACAGTTAGCCACGCCCACAAAACTCCATAAAAGGCAAAGCTTACAGAGCGCTGAAAACGACTAAACAGTGAAAGAATGCCTTCTTTGTATAAGTTTGATAAATGAGGCCCAATGCTAAGACAACTGAAGAATGTGTGTGTGTGTGTGTGTGTGTGTGTGTGTTAGTTACCTTTAGTAACTGCAGTACTGGCGCCTTCCTCCGGGGGCAGCCCACTCCCTCCATTCTTCCAATAGGGATTCAGCTCCAGTCTGTGAAGGCCAGCCTGAAAGATACAGGAGTTGGGCGGGGCTTAAACATCACCCTTCAACACACACATCAACAGAAACACACACACACACACACACACACACACAAATCTTGTCACCTGTTCAAGGCTCTGCGCTTTTTCTCGCTCCGCCTCCTTCTCCGCCTCCTTCTCGGCTCGTCGCTCAGCAACCGATGTCGTCTTCAGGGCCAGGAAGTCAAAGGTCATCCACTCGTCTCTCTGCTGAAGGGCCAAACGTTAAACGATGAGTGTGAGTCAAAGATCTGAGTGCGTGAATACACACACACACACACACTTCACTGACAAGTACACTGATAAAGAAACCATCAAACACTTAAGCATCAGTATCAAACACTTAAAGAGTGCACTCAGGAGTGTGCACTTGATGTCTGTCTCTCTCTCTCTCTCTCTCTCTCTCTCTCTCACACACACACACACACACACACATACATACATACATAATCTGTAGCTGAAGTAGGGCATCCTAAATGGCTCCCTGATCCCTAGACAATCAGTAGCACTACGAAGCAAACTAACCTAGAGAGCAGAATCAGCAATGATCAGGAACAACAATGGTTTCACCATCATGAGTTCACTGTGGGCGTGTCCCAAACCACACATTCTATTCACTATATAGACCACAAACACCATAATACACCTCAGCATCATCAGTCCATGGAGGACGAGTCCCAAACCACACACAGTTTTACTACATAGGCAATGTGCTGTCTTTCAGATGCCATAGTAGATGTGTTAGTAGTATGTTTGGATGTTAACGTCGTGCAGTGCATTGTGGGATTTTGTATGCACCTGGACTTCCTTCATTATGCTTTGAAACTTGATTGCAAAGTGGCAGAGTATGAAAATAGGGCAATATGTGTGGTTTGGGACGGAGCACCTCCTCTATGGAAAACCAGTAGAGTTGATTAGTTGAAGATTGAGGAGTTGGGAGTCTCTTTCACACACTCAGACACACACACGCTCTCACACTCTCAGACACACTCGCACACACACACGCACACTCTCAGACACACGCACACTCTCACACACACACACACTCTCACACACACACACACTCTCACACACACACACACTCTCTCTCTCACACACACACACACACTCTCTCTCTCACACACACACACACACACACACACACACACTCTCGCACTCTCTCACACTCTCGCACACTCTCGCACACTCTCGCACACTCTCGCACACACTCTCTCTCAGACACACACACACACTCTCTCTCAGACACACACACTCTCTCTCTCTCAGACACACACACTCTCTCTCTCTCTCAGACACACACACACTCTCTCTCTCTCAGACACACACACACTCTCTCTCTCTCAGACACACACACACACTCTCTCTCTCTCAGACACACACACACTCTCTCACACACTCTCTCATACACTCTCTGACACACTCTCTGACACACTCTCTGACACACTCTCTGACACACTCTCTGACACACTCTCTGACACACTCTCTGACACACTCTCTGACACACACGCACACTCTCAGAGACACACTCTCTCTCTCAGACACACACACCCTCTTACACCCTCTTACACCCACTCATGCGTGCTCACACCCTCTCATGCACACACTCATACACACTCTCACATTCTCTTGCACACAAAAGTCTTACTTGGCCACTACTGGTCGAGCTACTCGTGGTCTGAGCCTGGTCCGAGACCTTCCATGCTTTATCCACACTTCCTGTTGGGGGCAGAGCCTCCACCCAATCATCAGAGTCCTGTAAACAATCGCCATGGAAACATGACTTACACGTAAACAAACACCAAGTACGTAAGTAAAGTAAAGATACTTTACAAACATTACTATGACCAAATAGACCAATTAAATACTTAAACAAGCACCAGGGGGGAGCGAAGTAAGAATACAGTAGAAACATGTTGACAAACACTTAAGGTGAACTTGAAAAATAAAAAATGATCAATTAGCAAAGAGACAAAATAGATAAATAAACGTGTAAACAAACAGCGAGGAGACCTCTGAGCTATCGGATGAGCCATCGCCCTGGGATTTCGACTTCTCTTTCTTCACTTTCTTCTTCTTCTCCTTCTTCTTCTTCTTGGATTTCTCCTTTTTCTTCTTCTTGCTTTTTACAGAATAGTCCTGCAAAAAACAACAACAACAACAACAACATTGAGAGGCAGGGTTTATAAACATGTTATATAATCAGTTTCACTATCAATTCTCAACTTATTAAGTAAGGAATAAAACACTATTTTTTGGGTGTGCTGTTACAAGAAAACATTAAATGACTAGATAGTGTTAGATTAATGTAAGTATAAATTAATATAATATATATTATTACTATAAGCCTGTGATTCGCAGCTGCACTACTGTCAGAGCTGCTGTTATAGAAAATGAATCAACACCCTTCTGACCAATCAGATTCAACAGCACTGAGAGCATTATATAAGCACTATTATAACGACACTGTTGGTATGAGCATTACAATTCACTCGCTAATCAGTGTATTTTATTATGTTATTGTATTCATAAAAAACACACACAAACACACACACCTCACTGATCTGCTGCAGCCGCTGCTCAACATCTGGGAGCATCCAGGTGTCTTCACCTCGAGCCTTCCTCTGTTCCTCTCTCCGCTTGTCTTCCTCATACTGATGCTTCGCCTAGAGAGAGAGAGAGAGAGAGAGAGAGAGAGAGAGAAACAGAGTGAGAGAGAGAGAGAAGATGCAGAAGAAGGTTTAATTTTAAACAGGCTCCTGAAGCCTTTACTTTGTCGCAGTGTGTGTTTAGTCTCCTGCTGATGTCACATTGTGCTATACACATATTCATATTATAGTCATATTCCTAGTTAACATTTTTTTTCCCTGATAGTTTGAGTGGTGAAGTTGGTTCATGACGTCGTACAATCATCTCACGTTTCACTCAGATGCTGGAAAGAGGTTTCCAGAGACTAGAGTCTATCCACTGAAGTCCCATCCACTCAAACATGGCGTTTCACTCAGAAATACGTCACGCTGAGGAAGAAAAACACGTTCGAATTTCTGGTTTGTGTTGACTTTAAGCACAGAGCTAGTCTGCTTGTTTTGTGTGTGTGTGTGAGATTGGAGGCGACTGATGTCACATCCATTCTCATCACTGGTGTTTGTGTGAGTGTGTAAAGCTAACACAGCTGGAGGGGAGATAACAGCACATCACTGGGATTTAAAAAAATGTGTGTAAACGACACTAGCATAGCTGCTCATGATGTTCATGAACGAGTCGGCTCTTGAGTCAGCTCTTCAGAGTCGGCTCTTTGAGTCAGCTCTTCAGAGTCGGCTCCTTGAGTCAGCTCTTACGAGTCGGCTCCTTGAGTCAGATCTTACGAGTCGGCTCCTTGAGTCAGCTCTTCGGAGTCGACTCCTTGAGTCAGCTCTTCGGAGTCGACTCCTTGAGTCAGCTCTTCGGAGTCGACTCCTTGAGTCAGCTCTTCGGAGTCGACTCCTTGAGTCAGCTCTTCGGAGTCGACTCCTTGAGTCAGCTCTTCGGAGTCGACTCCTTGAGTCAGCTCTTACGAGTCGGCTCTTTGAGTCAGCTCTTAGAGTCGGCTTTTTTAGGTGAACCCTCAGCGGCGTTATATGATATATAAGCTGTTTTTGGAAGAAGCAGGCAATGCTGTTACTCTTACAGTGAAACTGAATCAAAATGCTTCTATGGAAACCTCTTTCAAACATCTGAGCTCTTTGTTAGGGTGAGCAGAGTGATTGTGTGACTCTCGGCTGTGTGTGTGAGGCAGCACGACAGGGAGGATTGTCTGAAGATGTACTGTATGTACTGTATGTACATCATCAACACTTAAGATTTTTATTAATGCTCATTTGTTGTCTTGCTATTTTACAACTATTTAAATAGATTTTTATCAGATATAATGCAAAGTAATGATATTTTGTTAATCATAAGGAAGCCTACTGCTTTATTTCAGCCACAGTTAGGCAAAGAAGAGCAATCACTGGTCATAACTCCAGCTGAAGAGGTATCGTATGTGTCATTTACAACTATTTAAATATATTTTGTAAAATGCAACACCAAGTAATGTCACTTTGTTTCTTAAAATGTAGTGAAACAATTTCAGCCATAAGAACAATCACTGCTCCAAATATCCCAAACTGTCCAGTTTACAAAACAGGAAAAATGACTATGAGCCATTTAGGAACTGAAAGAGTCGATTCTTTTTGGTGAGCTGAATCAAATGATCTGACTCACTAAAAAGCAGGAGTTCGAATTCAAATGACTCTTTATTGGACATATTGTGCACTACATAGAATGCACAACTTATTAATATAGACCCTAATGAGTAGTACACTTATTTATTTATTAATGTGGGGAGACATTAGTAGTCAGTTTTCCATACAGGACAATTGTAAAGAAAAGAGTAAACGGCGATTTGGGATTCGGCTAAAAACATTAGCTATTCATTAGCTATGGTTCACGCGGAGCTTTGATTTTTTCATTAAAACTCGTTTTTTGCGTGTGATAAATCTTAATTATAATAAAACACACATGCATTAAACCTGTTATATAATCACACTTTACCTTTTGGAGGATTTCTTCACGCGCTTTACGCTTTAAATCTCTTTTCTCCTCGATGCTGCCTGTGCTTTCAAACCCACCCGCGTAGGCCGCCATGACACTGCCGGAAACCGAGGCGTGCGGTGCCGCAAACACGGTGTGTGGTGTCGTAAAACAAATGTAACTGCCCAACACAAAAAAAAAGCACAAAAATACAAACCAAAGGTAAATTTAAAGATAATCCGCGACACATTTCAATATAAAACCAAAATTTGCATATATATAATCTGTTCTATAGAACAACATAGATATATGTTATGGAAAAACTAAACAAAATGAGTACTTTTTGGTAACAGTAGGCTACAATTTTGAATAATTTTTTTTTCCATTAAAAAATTTGAGATTAATTCAAGATTAATTTATTTTGAAGAATAGAATCTATATTTATACATAATATATTAAATATATTTATGTTAAGTTCATGCATTAATTAAAAAAAAACTCTGCATACAAAAAATGGCAAATCTCAAGTTCAGATTTATGAGTGGGAATTTAATAACAATGTGAAATTAACCCACAGCACTCCTTTTATATGTGTGTGTGTGTGTGTGTGTGCCCTCCAGGATGAAGAGACGAGGTTAGACAAAATGAGCTCCCACACTGCACTAAACCAGATCATCAATGCAACCACTGAGCCACAACATGGTCGATAAAGCTCACAGAGAGACTTTCTCTCTCTCTCTCTCTCTCTCTCTCTCTCTCTCACACACACACACACACAGCAGTAAGCCCACCAGTTCTTCTCTGACCCAAACATCCGCAGTCATTTATATTCACACTACAAAATATACGTGTCTAACTGGCTGCATCCCAAATCCAGTCATAAAGTGCTGCCTCAGGCCTCAGGCTGCATTCACACTAGCTGTTTTTTTTTTTCTTTCTTTCCTCAACCACTGGTGCATCTCTTGTATGTAATCCTATAGGAAGCAACTGCAAGGCAATCAGAATGCAGATGTTTTCCAACGTGCTATAGCTGCCTTTTTTTCCAGAGCAAAGCAATTCCAACAATTACAAAAAAAAGCACAGCGTTTCAGAAATAAGGCAGTTTTTTCGCCACCTGAACAATCAGGTCATGGCTCGGGAGGCGAGAAAAAAAACAAGAAGATGGAGGATGGGGAAAATAAATGTTGTTAGTGAGTGAATATATTGAACTTTACAGAGCTATTTCACTCTGCAATGTAACTAGAAATGACTATTATTTTTTTGGGACTTTCATAGACAACCAATGTGGCTTAATAAAGAAGCTTGAATACTAATAGGGCTTTATTTATCTTTAATCTTTATTATTATAAACCTTATATTTATCTTTATTTATGTTTTTTATCTCTTTCTTACCATAGTGGGAATGAATGTTGTGGAATTAATATAATCTTGAAACTGTCATAATCATATTTTAGCAAGTGAAAATATCTTGAATATAGGGAAATTAGCTAACATTTCTCATGAGCCTATTGTTGAGGTTTTTCCAATCTTCCTCTGTCCAGTTTGGGTGAATCTGTGCCCACTGTAGCTTCAGAATCCTGTTCTTGGCTGACAGGAGTGAAACCCAATGTAGTTTTCGGCTGTTGGAGCACATCCACATCAAGGTTCAACATATTGTGCATTCTGAGATGCTTTTCTGCTCACCACGGATGTAAAGAGTGGTTATTTGAGTTGCCGTAGCCTTCTTATCAGCTCAAACCAGTCTGGCCATTCTCCTCTGACCCTCTCTCAACAACAAGGCATTTCCGCCCACAGACCTGCCTGGATGTTTTTTGTTTTTCGCACCACTGAGAACATTAACTGAAGCTCTTGACTTGTATCTGCGTGATTTTATGCATGCTGCCACATGAGCAAGGATACAGGTGTTCCTATTAAAGTGGCCGGTGAGTGTATATTATAGAAATATATACAAAAATCAGAAATTTTTTTTTTACAATTTTAAATATGTCTGGAAAAGGCCTTAATAATCTTGTTTTTGTTTTACAATAACCTCGTGTGAAAGATTAAACTTTGCCTATATTTAAGATATTTTCACTTGCTATGATGTCATTTCTTTGGTATGTATTAATAATAACAATACATCTAATCTAGCTAGCTAGCTAAACACATAGCTGGTACAGTTGTGGTGTGTTAGTAAGGAATTTGTGCTTTCGACACAGGAAGGTGATCATACAACATGTTCATGTGCTTAAAATCATGAGAATGCTGTTGCTAGGCAACTGGTAAATATGGATGCGAAGCATAAGATAGCTAATTTTGTACCTAGCTAGCACATAGCTGTTAAAATCTTATATACAAAGAATGTAAAGGCACCGTAACAGTGGAAACAAAGCATCAGGAATATCAACGTTTCTATCAGATGCTATAAAAAGACTCAATTGGAATGAAACTTAGCATCAGTCCATGGGTTCTGCCGTAAACAAAACACGTCACAACTCATGAACCTTGCTGCTGTGTTTAAATCGTTCACTGTGTGTCTTACTTTTGCAAATTCAGGACTTAAAAGAATCTCTGTGCTAACGAGTTGTCGTCTTCTCAGCATGGCAGAAACCGTAGAGGTTTGATTAGCGGTTGATGCGTAATTACAGTGGAATTTTATTCAAATGGAACGTTTTCTTTTGAATTTACCACCACATCTGAGGTAAATGTCGATCTTCCTGATGGTTCTGTCCTCTTTTCATGACTTTTCACAATGTGTATAAACGAAATAATGTGCTACCTAGCTAACCTGTTAGCCTCATAAGCTAGTCATAAGCTAGTTTATGGGTTTAGATGGGTGATTCCACGACTGTAGTGTCCGACTGCTGTTACATTTACAGATATGTATGTAAATGAAAAGTAAACATGTTAAAAATGTTTCAGATAAATAACTTATACATTATTAAATTTTATAGAATGTAGAAATCAGCATTGTTGCCTGTCCCAGCCCACTATAACTACACTTTACCTTGAATTATATATAATTCATTCAAAAATATTATTTTTTGTATTATAGTGTGAATCCTTTTAACATCTCATGTTTGAAATGTCATTTTTCCAAGAGTTGTCTATTATAGATTATGAAAAATGTACATTTTAGATTCACATAACCCTGTTACCTGAACACAATTACCCCTATGAAATATTTGGAAAGTTCCACAAGTCACATGTTCAACAGGAAGTTTCTGAAGATCATGGGAAGAAGAAAAGTAAATTCCCTCATTTAGCCAAATATGTAGATGTAGATTGAATGTAAATTATTAATTTGGAAAAAAATAATACATTTCAAGTAAATCTAGATTTTCCTTAATGTCCTGATGCGTGTAGCATGGATGCTTGTTAACCACATTTTGTGTATTTGATAATTCTGTGCTAAAAAAATGAGATTTTTGCGAGAGAGAGAGACAGAGAGAGAGAGAGAGAGAGAGAGAGAGAGAGAGAGAGAGAGAGAGAGAGAGTTGTGAAACCATGCATATTTGGTTGAAAGGTTAAACATATGTTTTCTTCAATGGTGAAAATGGTCAAAAAAAAGTTTAACCAAACATAAAAGTATGAATTTAGCACAGGAAGGTGAAAAACAGATGCGTTGGCCGGGAATCGAACCCGGGTCAACTGCTTGGAAGGCAGCTATGCTCACCACTATACCACCAACGCCTGTGAGGAAGCTGAAAATGGAAGAATCCTGGAAAATTTCACCGCCCAAAATGGCACATACCAGAAGAGTGAGCTGTGGATGTGGAAGGTTCCTGGAAAAAAAGACCTGATCACATGACCTGAGGTAAACGTAGCATTGGATACAAGGCAGAAGTCAGTGATGGTATGGTTATCGTGTGTGTGTCTGTGTGTGTGTGTGTGTGTGTGTGTCTGAGCTGTTTTTCGTTCTCAAATAAACAGGCCTCACTTTCTCTGTGAAGAAACACATACTGTGAAATTCCACACTGTGTGTGTGTGTGTGTGTGTGTGTGTGTGTGTGTGTCTCCCATGTGTGTTCCTGTTTCAGGCCGGGTAAAAGCTTTTCAGTGTTTTATCCAAGTGGTATGTGTGTGTGTGTGTGTGTGTGTGTGTGTGTGTGTGTGTGTGTGTGTGTGTGAGATCTCGGTTGTCCTCTGGTCAGGGGTTATTTAGTTCTGACTAATGGAGTGAACACAGATACAGGATGATGCCTCTAAAAAAAAAACATCCTTACATTTACACACACACAGACACACACACACACACACACAGATACATATAAATATTAAAAAATTCCAGCGTTCCAGATCTTCCAAGAATTACACCAAAGTAAAAAAAATTCTTGTTTCTTATCTACTGAAGCAGCACTTGATGATGTTGAAGCACAATTTGGAACACAGCCAATCAGACACTTCAGTCATTCTGACACGGAAACATCATTCTTCCTCTTTTTTGCTAATTTTAGCTTAATGTGGTAAATAAAATGAGTCTGTGATTCATTTCAGCGACGATGAGCCACTTCCTGACCTGCCTTTGTATTTTAATGCTTTAGACGATCAATTATTATTAAAATCCTGACAATTCAAGATCGTTAATATCTCATTTATACCACAGCGCTGTTAAATTCTCAAATCTGATTGGTCAGATGGTGTTGATTAAATTTCTAGAACAGCAGCTCTGACAGTAGTGTCGGCTGTAATTCATATCACAGGTTTATATTCATGCGCTCTAATACATTGTCTAATACGTTATCGTTTCTATAGCAACAGCTCATTCGCAGGGACTTATACGATGGACGCACCACATAAATTAAACCTAATAAAAAACTTATTAAAAATGTGTAAAAAAAAAACCAAAAGAATAACGCATCGTCATATAGTAATGTGATTAAGTTTTTTGTAAAGAGATGTTAATTTTAACATTTAGGGAAGGAGTCTCCAGTGTCAGCACTTTGTCACAGTCAGGACGTTTTCCACCACTTGAAAGTCCTCATGTTCCGGTTTCTTGGTAACGTGATAAGGTGTGATTTTCTGTCTTAGCTCCTTCAAGCGAGAGAAAGTGAGCGAGCGACTGTTTATAGCAGCTAGAATGTAAGTGATAGCGGGAAGTAACCTTTTCACGGACGTCCCGCAACATTAAACGTAACTATAAACAGATAAAAAGTATGATGTGTCAATCTTTAATAAATAAATAGATGTAATCGTTGGCAAATTACTGTAGTATAAGAGGATTAAACCACTTTGAGACATGCTGTACTTGTATCAGGACGGCCTATAAAGGACGTAATCTATAAAAATTAATATAAAAAAAATATAATGCATATAAGAAACATATAAAACATATAAATACTGAGCTACTTACCTTCAAGTCTCTTTCTTTATCTGTCTCAACTGCTCAGTAATAAAACATCGGATTGAGCAATGCGTTATATCATGAGGGTTCATCCATGGCATAATATTAATAATAATGATGTGGGGCAAACTATTACACACATACACACACACACACACTTAAAGACAGATAGCCATCTGTGTTCATTATTTCAAAATTTTCTTAAGCATTACAAGTACAATTATGCTCTACCAGGCTCATGCTGTGTTTTCTGCGAACACCAAACATGCTAAACAGAAAAGTTGTAACTCTTTCATTCACACCAAAAAACACTAAACTTACGGTTCTGCACTGCATCCGTACTATTGTGTAGTTACGTTTACTTTCTCTTCCGTTCCAAAGGCATTTTAGGGGAAAAAAATATGAGATACCTATAAAATAAATAATATACCTCGTTCGCGTTCATTACAACTGTGTGCATCTTTTTAATCAGTGCTGATGACGTGTTACGGAGGTGTGTGAAAAATATCAGCGCAAATGGAGATCAAGTTTACGGTGCGTGTCCGTTTGTGTGATCAGCTGACACGACTGTCGCTGCAGGGATCTACAGTCTGGGCTAGAAAGAAATCAGCTACAGCTGTCCAAATAATCCACTTTAGGACACAGCGGCTAATCGAATGTGAGCGCCAATTTTCTATAACAGCAGCGTCGACAGTAGTTCCAGCTGAAAATCACAGGTTTATTAATAATATGTTGTCATTTCTATACCATATAAACATCCATCCATTTTCTGTACCGCTTATCCTACACAGGGTCGCGGGGACAAGGCGAGGGACGCCCAGGACGGGGTACCAATCCATCGCAAGGCACGATCGCACACACACACACACACACACAAACGCAGACAATTTGGAAATGCCAATCAGCCTACAATGCATGTCTTTGGAGGTCCACATAAGCGTATTTAAAAAATATATATATATATATATATATATATATATATATATATATATATATATATATATATATATATATATACACGCATTGATATGGTTTTCTGTTTGTTTTCTATAAGAGATGTTTATTTAATATTTATGGAAGGAGTCTCCAGTGTCAGAGCTTTATAACTTTAAGTTTTAGACCACGGGAAAGTCTTCAGAACAGAGGAGTTTACGCTTTCTGGTTTCTCAGTAACATGGCGAGCTGCGTTATTTATTTTTCTTAATTAACTTCAAGATAGAGAGAAAAAAAAAGAGAGGCTAGTGATGGAACGACTGTTTCTAGGTTCATTACTTTAATAAGGTTCAAAGGTTCAAGGTTCTTTATTTGTCACATACATTACATACATGTGATGTATTAATGTAATGTTTCTCCTTAGTGTCTCATCCCACAGTGCAACAGTGATACATAATAAACAGAATATAATAAAAGCCTAGCATAATAAAAGGTAACATTAACTCCGCTTCACACCCTACCCTGTCATTGATTATTGTCCTATAAATGCACACCCCGCAACTGCTTTATTTCTTACTTCATTAACATCTGCTGTTATATTTGCAACAAAACACAATGTCATAGAGAGCAACTTCATTTTTAGCTAACGGAGGGAGAAAAAGAGTGAGACAGTCGAAACCGCTCTGTAAGGGCAACAGCTACACTGTTTTGCTCATGACACAATTTAATGGTTTAAAATTAAAAAGAAAAGTAGCATTTGGTGTGTATGTTCTGCTGTTATGTTATACAGGGAGTAATTGGATATCAAAGTAGTTTGATGTGGTTGTATGTGTGTATCATTAATGTGTTCTCTTGATCACCCAAGACAAATTTCTGCCAAGGGAGACACTTTAAGGCTAATCTAATCTGATCTGATCTGATTTCAGTCACCTCAGTGTTAAATTTTGAATGAATGTAACCAGATTTGTTAGCTAACTCTGAAACAAAACTCCACCCATTCAAAGCAGCAGTGGGAATTATTACCTGTGGTGTGTCTCCCTCTAGCGGCGGCCTGAGGAAGTGCTCCAAAGCGCTCTCACACACACACAGAGCACAGAGCAATTTAGGAGTAAAAATAAATAGATAAATAAAATAAACTATGCTTGTTTTTCTTTATTTTAATTTTCTTATTTCTTATGCACATCTTGAGAAATAAGGAAAAAAAAAAACCTCTACATATATAGCATGTATTCTTCTTCAACTGTGTTGCACTGCAAAACTTAATAAAATTTATATTTTATTTTAATATTTAATATTAATTTAACATTTAAACTGCTATAAATATTAATCACAGACTGTTTATATAATAACAATACACTATCAGGAGTTGAATCAATAACAATTAACAGATAAATAATAGGATATATATATTAAATTTGCTTAATTAGGTTTAAAGGGACGCCATTTTCTTTTTGCACTCTGGTCTGTAAGTCTGAAAAACGCACATTGATGAAAGAAACTACATTTCCTATAATTCTGTGCGGCTCGTTTCCTTGGTAACCGTTTATGTTTGGGACACCGGTTGCTCTCCGATGATTAGTTTGTACAATTGGTAATTGTTTGCTTGTTAATTCTAAATTTATCATTTGCTAAAAAGTTATAACAGTGAAAATTTTGTGTATAGTGTGTTTAAAATGTATATATTTTTATATTTAATAGGTTTAGATAAAACATGTTCGGAGCTCCTGTGGACTTCTCTTTTAAAGATCTGTGCTCAGTAGAAGGTGTGTAAACAAACCAATTTACCCTATAACATTTTATTTTGTAAACTGTATCTTTAAAAAAAATGTTTGAATAGCATTTTACGTGGTAAAATGACATTTAACGGCGCAAAAACAAACTTATGTTAAAGCCAAGAATGCCCGTATGAGACGGCGTGCTTTGATTGGTCCAGACAGCCGCGTGAGTGACTCGGACAGATATGTAGTCCGGAAGTGAATTGTATATATTTAAAAAAAAAAAAAAAAAGAACATTAAAGTTTTCGAAATATAAAGAATGCTTGAGGTGCAACAAATAACCGTTTGACGGAAATAATAATAATTTATTTGACATACTTTACTTCCTGGTTCTTCGTGCGTTGGTGGTATAGTGGTGAGCATAGCTGCCTTCCAAGCAGTTGACCCGGGTTCGATTCCCGGCCAACGCAGTGCTTCTTTTCCTCTTTTAATTCATTTATTGTATTGTTTTTTTTCTACCTTCCACTTATTTATTGCTAAACCTAAATTTAACTAGCGGGTTTTCTGTTTGTAACATACCCACTCCCTGGGATAGAATGCATACAAGCCAGCATGGTTTGCTCTTTTTATTTAATCTGACTTATAATACGCAATAGTATTCTTTAAGTAAGGAATAAAACACTTGGGGGTCATGCTGTTATAGGAAAATAATCAAAGATGGGGTGGTGTCATGAACAGTTATTGTTTTCACCCCAAAGTTGATTATTTTACAATAACAGCAAAGTGACCCAAAGTGTTTTATTCCCCTTATACCACAGCAACTTGACAACATTTATAATTTTTAATTTATTAATAAAGGACAATAATGATGATGATGATGTGTGTGTGTGTGTGTGTGTGTCAGATGTTCTATCAGAAGAGCCCAACAAGGGAGTGCACACACCTTGGAGAAACTCAGAGGGGAAGTTTGCTAGCTGCGTCCTCCGTCTCAACAACAACCTTTTATCGAACATCAACGGACTTACGGAGACGCTGTCTGCTTTATTCACCGAGCCAAAACGACTCGCCTGGCTCGACCTGTCCTTCAACGACATCACACACATTCACCCGGTACACATTTACACAAAGAAAAGAATGTGTTTTCAAATGGAGGATCAGCTTCTAGTCACATCAACACCATCTCTTTCTCTCTCCATCTCAGGTCCTGACTGAGCTGGTGGAGTTGCGTGTGTTGTATCTCCATGGTAACTCCGTGTGTAATTTCTCTGAGGTGGACAAGCTCGGGGCATTACCGCTCCTGCACACCATCACACTACACGGAAACATCATCGAAACTGAGCATGGCTACAGGTAAAGATCAAAGGTCAAAGGTCATGCTGCATAACCTGTTACCAGACTAGCTAGCATTTGAGGCACAGCCACATGGCTCCAACTGCAAGGTCAGATATTTATTTGTTTGTTCATTCCCGTGTTATTAGAAACTACGTGATCACCGCCCTTCCTCATCTGAAGATGATGGACTTCAGTGCCGTCACCAAACAGGAGCGAGTCATGGCCTCCATCTGGCACAGACCCAGGAGGAGCCGTAAACCCACCAATCGCAGCACAGAAGACATTTAGAAGAACTCATTTGCATGTAGATAGTACACTATATGGCCAAATGTTTGTGCACCCCTGACCATCACACCCATATGTGCTTCTTCCCCAAACTGTTACCACAAAGTTGGAAGCACACAATTATATAGAATGTCACTGCATGCTGTAGCATTAACAATTTCCCTTCACTAGAACTAAGAGACTCAAACCTGTTCCAGCATGACAATGCCCCTGTGCACAAAGTGAGCTCCATGAAGACATGGTGTGTGATGGTTGGAGTGGAAGAACTCGAGTGTCCTGCACAGAGCCCTGACCTCAACCCCACTGAACACCTTTGGGATGAACTGGAACACCGACTGCACCCCAGACCTCCTCGACATCCCAACATCAGCGCCTGACCTCACTAATGCTCTTGTAGCTGAATGAACACAAATCCCCACAGCCACGCTCCAACATCTAGTGGAAAG
>CM040467.1:1967984-1977994 GCA_022758105.1 Pangasianodon gigas
GGGGCTAAATCTGGAATGAGATTTTCAACAAACGCATATGAGTGTGATGGTCAGGGGTGCACAAACTTTTGGCCGTATAATGTATGTAGTGTAAGAACAATAGTGGAAGGTTTGAGAAAGAGCCTGAACGTCTTTACAATATAACTCACAGGAAGCCTTTTTTTTGTGTGTGGTTCAGCAAATGAGTCCATATTTGTGATTTTTTTTTTCCAATGCAGAGCTAATAAATATTAATAAATATTTCCAAATATACAACATTTAAAGCACATTCCAAACAAGAATTCAGAAATGTACAAAAACAAACAAACAAACAAACAAAAAATACCTCAGACTTGACGAGAAATGTTTTTAAAACAGGATTGTATTCTGAATTAAAATAAAATAAAATATTTTTTTATTTAGTTTTTGTAGACGTTTTAAAGTTTTAAGGTGATCTATAAAATAATTAAAGTGTGTAGCTGTTATATTTCGAACACTCATTTAAGACAAAATGGTTATAAAATTTAGCAAATAATTTTTTTTTTTTAGCGATTTAGCTAAATGCCGGAAGTAGTTCTGTTTCCGGAAGTAGCTATAATGGCGGAAGTCGTCACGTTGTTGCCTTGTGTTCAGAGAAAGGTGTCATGTGATACTCCTTAACGCGAACAGAAACACCAGAGAGCACACACAGAACAGTTTGGATTTTTAAAAAATAATAATATATATATTTTAGAGGGTTTAAATTCCCTCGTATATAAAAGTGAAGAGGGAGAAAGCGGAAGTGCGACTGAGCTCGAGCTGCAATGGGGTGCTGTTACAGCAGCGAGAGCGAAACAGCTGAACAGGTAACTCTCTCTCTCTGTGTGTGTGTGTGTGTGTGTGTGTTAGCATGTTAGCATGATAAACACCAATTTCTCAGAAGTATTTCCTTTTAAAGTAATTATATATTAAACTATCGAGCTGTAAAAAATATATGCGGGCGTATTAGCTTGTTTCTAGAGCTGTCATTCTCTAAATATGTTGTTGGCTAGCTTTTGGGCTAGTTTCTAACCACTTTAAATGTGGCTGAAAAGGCAAAAAAATAAAATAAAAAATTCACTTTTTTTGGAAAAGATTATCATGGAGATGTTAAAAATGTTTGTTTATGTATTCTTTAAAAAAATATAATGTTATGGGTGCAACCAGTGCTGTTTAAATGGAGTTCGTTTCTGCGCATGCGCAAATCATACCAACTCTCTTATATACATGTATACACTGAGTGAGGGTTCACTGTAGTGCACTTGTTTAAGTGCCCCAGCTAGGGTGCAGTGTCCCAAATGCTTGCAGGTAACATCCCCTAATCCCTCATCGCTTCTCTTTCACTAGGTCAAAGTTAGGCTAAAGATAGAACTACTTAGACTAATGCCTCACTGGATCCAAACACAGCTGTGCAATAATTAAAAATTTCTGGGTTTAAGATTATTTACACCACAGCATTGTCAAATTCTTGCATCTGATTGGTCAGTTATAATATAATATTTTCTATAAAAGCAGCCCTGATAGTAGTTCCGGCTGTAATGCAAATCACAAGGTTTATATTTATATTATATTTATATTTGTATCAGTACGGTCGTTCTTGTACGTTATCATTTCCATGGTAACAGCTCATACAGACGGAGTCTGAACGTTGGACGTCGATGTACGAGTGTAGAAAGACGACTGAAGTAATCTTATAGTGCGCCGGATTTGCCAGTACAGGGTACAGTGAGTAAGATGGCATTTTGAAAACATCCATTCCTATTTGAACGTTAGGGACGGAGTCACAGGAACGTGACTCACGTTAAACCATTCTGTCAACAACAGAATCACGCTTCATTCCCTAAATTAGTGCACGGGGAAGGGCGCTGTGAGTCTTTTAGAACACAGGAATAGATTTTCAGTCTGTATGTACCCTGAGTGTGTGTTAGTATTAGTGTTAGTGTTAGTGTGTGGTGTTTTTACGGCTGTGTCCCAAACACTAGTCTTTAATAAGAAAGCTCAAGAAGTAGTTGACCTTCTAGAAAGAAAAGTTAGCATTCGGGACAGAGCCGAGTCCAACACACACGAGAGGCAGGTTTTAGGAGACAAACTTGTTTCTGTGGATGGCTACGTCACCTATTAGGGATATATTTAGGACACTCTTTATTGTCCTTTTTTTTCTGATTTTAAATAAGTAGGGGTGTAAGGTTGTGTTCCAAATGTTTTATTTGTTTAATTTAAAAAAACTTTATAGCAGGGACACTAATTGAAATACAAGAAGTTCAGTTTAAGGTGCCGTGTAGTGACTAGGAAGTAGAGCGCAGTGCATTATGGGAATTCTGTGCCTCCTATGCTGTTCCACTAACCAATCACGATGAATTGTGGTATTCTGTGACTATAAGAAATGGACAGTCATGGGAAGATTTCTCTATTCCAGTAGGGTTTGACCTCGACCTTTTTTTTTTTTTTTTTTTTTTTTTGCTCCTCATGACAGGATGGAGACGAGCGCAAGCCGCTGATCCCGCACCCGAACCCGGACAGCAAACCGCCAAACGGGACGGAGCGGAACCCAGCCAACATCTCGTCCACACGCACAGACGAGCAGGCCCTGCTGTCAATCATCAACAAGACCGCGCAGTGAGACACAGACCCACACACACACACACACACACGGGGCTGTAAGGATATCAGTGTTACAGGAAACATAAACTGATTTGTTTCTGTCTTTCTCTCAGGAACATTATCGATGTATCGGCTGCAGACTCACAGGGAATGGAGCAACATGAGTACATGGACAAAGCCAGGCAATACAGGTCTGTGTGTGTGTGTGTGTGTGGATACAACCATCTGCACTCCATTGTGTGTATTAAGCATGTATCTGAGTGTGAAATGAGAATGAATTCAGTCAAACTTCAAACCTGTGCTTATGTATGAGTCGGAGGGAAAAAAAAACATTTATTATAACACAATGGATTATAGACCACCTGACTGCTCATCAAGCCCCGCCCCTGACAGTGTCGCTGTGTGTGTTAACTTGTGGTTATTTCTGTGTGTGTGTGTGTGTCTGTGTGTGTGTGTGACAGCACGAAGCTGGCGGTGTTGAGCAGTACTCTGAGTCAAAAGAAGCCGCCTCCTCTGCCCTCCCTCACCTCCCAACCTCACCAAGTGCTCGCCAGTGACCTAGTGCCCTACTCCGATATCCAGCAGGTATATACCCGCACACACACACACACACACACACACACACACAAGCATATTTCGAAGGTGCAGAGTGTTGATCTGCGTCTCTCTCACAGGTGTGTAAGGTGGCGGCGTATGCCTACAGCGCCATCTCACAGATCAAGGTGGACGCCAAAGAAGAGCTGGTGGTGCAGTTCGCTATCCCATGATCCTCTTCTCTATAGCTCTCTCTCTCTCTCTCTCTCTCTCTCTCTCTCACCTTCCTCATGCCCATTTTTCACCTAACTAATCAAACACAGGGATGATAAGCTCCGCCTCTCGCTTGTCCCTCGTCCAATCAGACACACTGGTTCCTCCTGAGAATGCTAAAACGTAGTGCGGTTGTCCCTCGTCCTATCAGAGGCGTTTTTTTTTTTTTTCTTTCCAGCTAATGCTCAAGGTAAACAATGAAATGTTTGCAATCCACTCTGTCAAGGTTCAGTGAAGTTAGAATTGCAAAACTTCCCTTCATCGTCATGTTTGTTAACGATTCCAACCAATCAAGCACAGGGATGAGAGCTCTGTCTCCAACTGTCCAATCAGAGGCTTCGTCCCGCCCAACACTGTGTGCATGAAGGCTGAAAGTTTAAGAAAAAAGCTGCGCTGTCATTTTATCCAGTTCCCCATGGCGCTGTGTATATGAAAGGCTGATGCTATGAGCCTAATCCTCAGCTGTATTGCTTCGTCCAATCAGACGCACAAATTTTCCCTAAGACTCCCTGTGCTAAAGCTAAAAGCTAAATGTCCCTGCTGTCTTTTCCGTCACTCGGATTTGGTAAAAAATATTACAGGAACTCGACCCACAGCTGCTTCTCTGTTAACTTTTATTTTAACTTCTATTTTCTTCCTGAAAAGCTGCACTCCATTTTGTTCGTTTGGCGTTAGAGAATTATGATATGGTTCATAACTTAATCACAGTTTCTCATCACCTCCTGTGATGTCATCTCCATGCCTTTTATTAAAATTTTTCGTTCCCATTTTGGTCACCTGCCGGTTCCCACCCACCTCCCCGGTCGTACGACAGCTCCCAACCCGAGAAGGTGAAAGCTATGAGCATAACGCACTCGGAGGAAAGCACTGTCTGCCCTCTTCCGCATACATGAGCTCACAGATGCCCGTGATTGGCTAGTAACACTGTGATTGACAGGGGAAAGAGTATGCCTTCCCTCTCACCAAGAACACACCACCAGTTTTGCTCCCTTGATTCCCGGTCATTGATAGCTGTGGGGGTTTGAACTCGTGAGCTCCTGACGATTGGGTGAACACTTTTCTGTTGCGTCACTCGAACCCGTTATAGCCCTTTATAATGTTCTGATGAGGGTAGAGTGACATTATAATGCGGCCACAAGCCAGACTGGGAGCAAATCAGTAGACATTTCTGATATCACTCTACCTTCATTAGCATATTCTAATAGATCATGAATATTCATAAGTCAGAACTGAAAAAAAGCTGACTGTTAAACCAAGTAATGTCAGTAATGTGTAAAGTTGAAACAGTTGGGCGAAGCAGAGGCTGTGAATTTGGGCGGAGCGACAACATGACGAGGGTGGAGTTTACTAATGAATATTCATGAGACAAACAATGGGAAAGCGGTCATTCATTACGCATTCGCTTGGTTGATGCTTTGCTGTACATATTTTGGGTTTCGAACAAATGGAAAGGGAGTAAGGGCCACAATAAGAGAGGGCGGGGTCATATTCATGAATGTTAATGAGTTAGGACAGAGAGGAGAAAACTGATTAAACATTGGTTTGGCGAATTTCTTCATTAGCATATTCCATAAGAGCGTAAGAGTAGAGGTGGAGCCTTTTCTCTGAAAGGTGATTTGCTGCAATGACTTTTTTTTGGTTCGGGTTTTTTTTTTTTTTTTCTCCCCTGACTTTCTTGTGAGCGTTTGCCAATTTCCTGAAATGTTTCTGGGTAGTATAAATATGTTTAATGTTCATTTTTCTTAATAAATTTAATTCTAACTGTTGAACAGCAGAGAGGAGTTGGGGAGTCGTTTACAGAGAGAGGGGGTGGGGCTTAAATTGGCTCTATGATGTATATGATTTTCGGCATGTATATGCCTTTAACATGCAGACTGTGTGTGTGTGTGTGTGTGTGTAAGTGAATGCGTGAGAGGGAAAATAAGATACAGTGTGTGTGCTGTTTGCAAGGAGGACTGTGCTTTACACAACATCAGTAGCCAATGTTTTTATCCAGAGTAGTGAAAGCACTTTTACCCTGCCTGATCAGTCGATATTAGGCACGTGCCAATAATCCATCCTAATATTGCGATAACTGACTAACATTTTATTAGAATTCATAATATTATTATGAATAAGGCTTTGGTACATAACTCATTATTCCTTAGTCGTAATGTCTTCTCTCCAGACATATGGAGTCCGTGGAATATTCTCAGTGGAATCACGGATAACGGTGTTGAATATCGCATCGTATTTTATTAATGATTATTGGCACATGCGTAATTCCCATGAAGTACATCACTAACTGTTGGACTTCCTTTCCATAATCAAAACCTGTTTGTAATTATTTATTTTTTTTTCCTTTTAATGTATTTATGTGGGCTCCTGTGTGTGTGTGTGTGTGTGTGTGTGTGTGTGTGTGTGTGTGTATAAACTTTCACCATGTCACAAAAGGGACTGAACACGCTGTAGCAGTTATTTGTTTATTATTTTGCTCTTTTTTTTTTTTTTTTTTTTTTTTTTTTTTTTTTTTTTTTTTTTTTTTTTTTTTTTTTTTTTTTTTTTTTTTTTTTTTTTTTTTTTTTTTTTTTTTTTTTTTTTTTTTTTTTTTTGCTCATGGCTCTTTTGTTCTGTTTGCTCCTGTTCGTTATCTACATGTGACTCACAGCGTTTGTTTTTGTAGCCTAGAACCAAATTGTTTGATTTAAACACTGTTAATACCTGCATTTTTTTTTTTTTGTTGAAGGAAATGAAGCATTAAAGACTTGTATAGAGAAATATCAATTGTGCCGTCCTTTCTAAGTAAGCTGAGTCCTACAGAATGTCCACTAAAGACACGGATGCTGTGATATTAGACGTTGTCACGAAGCAGCTTTACAGAAATCCAGATATACACTCACCTGTACATCTTCTCGTTTGTGCAGTTATCCAATCGGCCAATCACGTGGCAGCAAGGCAGTGCGTAAAATCATGCAGATACAGGTCAAGAACTTCGGTGAATGTTCACACCAAACATCAGAATGTGATCTCAGTGACTTTGTTGGTACAGTTTGAGTGTTTCAGAAACTGCTGATCTCCTGGGATTTTCATGCGCAAGTGGTGGTCTCAAGTGGTGCAAAAAAAACAAAAAAAAAAACATTCTGTGAGCCGAAAGTCTGCAGGCTGAAACACCTTGTTGATGAGAGAGGTCAGAGGAGAGCGAGCAGACTATTCTGAGCTGACAGGAAGTACAGTAACTCACATAAGCACTCTTTACAACCGTGATGAGCAGAAAAGTATCTCAGAACGCACAACACATCAAACCTTGAGGCAGATGTGCTACAATAGCAGGAAACCACATCAGTTTCCGCTCCTGTCAGCCACAAACAAGAACCTGAGGCTAAACTGGACGTCTGAAGATCATCTGATGTTTGATGTGAACGTTATCTGAAGTTCTCGATCTGTATGATTTTATTTATATTGTGCTGCTGTCACATGATTTAGATCCCTAATGAAGAATCCAGAGGTCTCAGCTGTGTGGGGGAAAAAAACTCCCTGAGATGACATGAGGAAGAAACCTTGAGAGGAACTTGACTCAAAAGGGAATCTTCAGAGTGACACAGTTTGTGTGTGACTGAGTGTTTACAGGATGTTCAGGAGTCCTGAGATGAGCACAGGACAGTCTGTATGATTAGAAGTCCAGATCTTTTCCCATTTCCATGATCTTGATTTGATCATTCTCTTATCAATCCTTGAGTCTCAATGCTGAAGGCTGGCAGCCACAGGTGAGTGTGTTGGCTCTGCTGTGTGTGTGTGTGTGTGTGTGTGTGTGTGTGTGTGTGTGTGTTTGAAGTATATCTGGAGGCTGTTGCTACGCAGAGGAAGTTTAAGGTTTGTAACTGGATCCTTAGAATATCTGCTCAGCACCTGTTAAAGCTGGAAAGACACAAACACATTGAGATCCAGTCCTGCTGAAGGGTTTAAATAATTCGGCGAAACTCGATCGGTCTGTAGAACGCTTATAAAACGGGTTAGTAGTGTGTTTGCATCTCTGAAAGCAAGAACAAGCTAACAATACATCTTTGGACATTAATAATAGCATAGCCTTTCAGGTAAAGAAAAAAAAATCTCATATTCAAGCTATGCCATTAACAAAAATTTAAAATCATTTAAATAAAAATAAAAAAATCCTGACTACCATGACAAATATATCATCATATTTTCACAGGAGCACTGTACCATAATATTTTTCTATAAATAAATAAATAAATAACAACACAAAACGCCATGTTAAAACACATTTTCCCTAAATACTGTGCACTCCAGAATCACAGGCAACCTTCATAAAACTGAGCGAAAAATGAATTGTATAAAATAAATATTACACACAATAATTCACACTCTTCGCTCAAGCAATATGAGAAACTATTAATCTTTGTTTACGTCTCTGTAAACATTTAGAAATGGTATTTTTCTCTCCCTAAAGAATAAGAATGGTCATTCTTGAAAAATGTATTATTTTCAGTTATTATATTTTCAGTTATCAATTTTTTGTTGCCTTTAACCCTGTCCTGTTTCTCTGGGCTATAAAGATGAGGTTGCACACATGTAAAATCATGGAGAAAACTTAAAAAAGTTTTAACACAAAAGAGACAGATCAGGTCTATGGATATAAAAAATGCATACGCGGTTATAAAAATACCATTAAGCATTATTAGGATTAATTAAAGGTTTAACACGTCTGAAATGGTTGGAAATTCACCAGCGAATTGGACCCATGAGCAACCCATGAGCAAGACTGTGAAGGAACAAAGGGGAAAAAAAAGATGACAGTTTCAGAATTGCAACGTTTAATTTCAAAATCAGCTGTTAAGCTGTAAACTTTCATAACAACTAGTTGTGTTGCAAGAAAGAATCTCTTCCTGAGAGCATATCACAAAAAATACAATACTTCAACAAGAGTGAGGCTGTTGTGTTGTGGTACGATGAAACCAGAATAAAACTTTCTGGTCATGCACACCAACATCAGCACGTTTGCTTTGTGGTTGGTGGTCCAGGAAGTGGCGTAGGCAGGAAATCGTTTCAGAGGCAGATGAAGAAATATGCAAACTAAAAATCACAGCTTGGTCTGTGCCATTAAACTGGTACAGTATATGTGACGTGTGACGCGTTCATGCATTATGGATGGATGTTAGATACTAGCAGAAACGGGGATGGTGTTCAGAATTGTATTATTTAAAGCATCAGTCAGTCTTATCATATTAATAATGTTAATAGATGTAGGAAATAAAACACTGTACCACTGAAAATGCTACTTACAGGAGGAACCTTATTGAGAACCCCAGATCTATCCTTCTTTATCTTCTCCTGCAGCAAACCTCCTGCACTTCATCGGGAATCATCATGATATACCTGTGCTCAGAGTGTAACTAGCTGGCTAGTAGCTTTCAAACAGAAATAGAAAAAATGTATGAACCAGTCCCAACTGGTTAATCCTGTCTCTCACAGGACGCATTCGTTTGATGTCTGGAATTAAATATGGAATCGTAATGACTCTGTTTACCTTTTATGGATATCATTATAACACGATCACTGTGTGCGTCGATGTTATATGACGCATTTATATATACGAGTGTGCTGTATGTGCTATGTTATCCACCCAGGAATAAAATCCCCCCATAGCTACACCTTGTGTAGATCGATGGCTAAGTATCTGGATAGTTCAGCCCGAAACCTGATTGCCTCTGCCATGAGGTTCAGACTTCAGACAGCTGTACAGCTTTCAACAGGATGATAGATAAGCCAAATGTGCTTGTACGTCAAAACAGAAATGGTGAAAGAAACACAAAATTTTTGCGTTTTGCAATGACTGTCCACTCGCACAAAGAAGAATATAAAGGGGTTTAATATGCTCTGTATGGAGGAGTGGATCAGGATCCTGTTACAAGCATCTCACACATTGTTAGACATTACAGGCAGAGACGCAATTCTAATATTCTCTCCAGAGCAGATGTCACAAAATATTAATTATTATTAATAGGGGGAAAAATATTCTCAGGGTCTTAAAAATAGATTAAATTCAAATCTTCAAAACAGAGATCCAAGCTTTTTTCTCTCTCTTTTCATTATCTTGAGTGATACATATTAAATAAATAATTTCAAATAATAATTACTTTTTGAAAACAGTAAACCAGGACAGGGACTGCATATGTTTTGATTTGTGTATAAAATTACCCAATTACCCAAAAGCAATAAATAATTAACAAGAAATTCTAAATTTTTGTCTTCCATTAGTTACTAAATACAATAGGATTTCTACTTATTTGGGTTATTTTAATAAATTTTGTGTTCATCTATTTAGATACACTATATCACCAAATGTTTGCAGACACCTGACCATCACACTCATATGTGCTTGTTGAACATCTCATTCCAGATTTATTCCCCCTTTACTGTTATAATAAGCTCCACTCTTCTGCGAAGTCTTTCCACTAGATGTTGGAGCGTGGCTGTGGGGATTTGTGTTCATTCAGCTACAAGAGCATTAGTGAGGTCAGGCGCTGATGTTGGGATGTCGAGGAGGTCTGGGGTGCAGTCGGTGTTCCAGTTCATCCCAAAGGTGTTCAGTGGGGTTGAGGTCAGGGCTC
>CM040467.1:1986538-1999968 GCA_022758105.1 Pangasianodon gigas
TATTTAATTTTGTGCTGGAAAACTAATGTTTGGAATCTAAAATGCTTTTGTACTGAATCAATAATGTAGAAGTCAGAAAATAAAAATCTATAACAAAGTTTGTACTTAAAAAAAAAAAACAACAACAAGACTTTTGCACAGTACTGTATGTGTAGAATATTGGAGTATATTGTGTAACTGATTGTTGGCATTTTTCTAAAATAGTACTAAACATCAATTGTTTTTGTAAACTATTTCTGACTGTTATTTTCTTGCCGTTTTCCTCTGTCCTTCCTGACGTCTTTTTCCGGCTGTTTTCACACCGTCATTCAGGAATGTCTTACTGAGCAAATTCAGATCTTACAAGGAAAGATCTCCGTTTTGGAGGATGAGCTCGCCAAACTCTCACAGCAACCCCAAGAGAAAGGTGAAGTCCTGGGACCGATTGTAGAGGTAGGTGTTGCGGTGTATCTTTTCTCCCAAATTTCATAGTAATGCAAAACAGCTGATTTATGGGTTTTTGTTTTGTTGCCACGTTGGAGCATTTACGATATTTCGTATACATATAGTATTGTATACAAGGTATAGTTTTTAACACAAACTGAGATGGATTTTTCTGCTCTAGATTATGCAAAGCTTGTTTTAATGTAGTATGAATACATTAAAATAATAAAGTAATAAAGTAAATCCGCCAGTACCATGTTGAGTTTGAGAGATTTTTATTCTGACTACCTACTGAAGACCGAGTATTAGTGTTGGTTTCATTACTCAACACATACATCTCAACATTAACATTATTGGTATTCTTTCCGTAAGTCATGTTTTGCTTATTGTCTTTCTTTATTTCTTTTAAAACGCCAATCCTTACCTCCGCAGCGAGAGAAACTGATGCAGGAATTCGCAGACCTGACTCTAAAACATTCCCAACTTGAAGAAACCGTCTCCCTCCTTGAGAAGGAGAAAATGGCCGTCGAAACACTATTAGCAGAAGAGAGAAGGTCTTTTGAAAAGGAAACCTTGCGCTTGGAGGGACGTATTTCAGATCTTCAGCAGTCGATAAACAATATACAAGCAGAGAAGGAAGCTCAGGAACAAGCCTCAAGGACCAAACAGGACACTCTTACCTCCCAGATAGCAGCTTTGGAAACTGAACTGACTCGTCTTCAACAGCTAGAAGTCCAGCTAACAGCAGAGATCGCTGCATCTGCTGAACTTCGGCAGCAACGTGGGGTGCTGGAGGCAAAGGTCGCCTCATTGGAGGATATGGTTAATATGCTACAATCCAAGTGCCAAAACATGGAAGCAGAAAATACAACACAGCAGGAAATTCTTAATGCTGTCAGGGCTGACCTGCAAAATGCCCAAATTTCCCTTGTGGAATACGAAAAAAAGTTGGCAGACCATCAAAAAGTGGTAGAGGAGAATGCCTCTCTCCGTGCCAGAATCTCTGCACTGGATGATACCATTGCAAATCTGCAAACTGAGATTGATGCCGAGAGGAAAAGAGGCGATGAGCTTCTTACAGCAAAAGAGAAGCAGACAGCTTTGATGGAAGAAAAGTTCCAAAAACAGGAGCAAAAAGCTCAGGAGATGTATGCAGAACTAGAGACTCTGAGCCAAGAACTTCGCAAAATGAAGCATCAGAACCTTGATGCTGAATCACGTATAGAGAAGTTAACCCAAGAAGGAACAGACCTTAAAGCAGGTCTAGCAGAGGAGCGAGATCGAGGCCAGGCACAACTGGCTCTAGTAAACAAGGCCAAAGAGGAGATGGAGATTGAACTGCAGCAAATTATTACGGAAAATCAGAGCAAAATATCAGAGTTACAGAGTAAGATTGAGGGAACTGTTGAGTCACTGAAGCAAAGCGAATCTGAACTGTCAGGGCTGAAAGAAAAAATTATTTCTAAAGATGGAGAACTCGTCATACAACAACAGGAACTGGCCCACCTTCAAAATAAGGCAGACAATCTGCAAAGGCAGCTCTTGGAAGTTGAAGGGCTTTCACAACAACTGAGTCAGGATGTGGTATCCAAAGACAGAGAAGTTCAACACTTGAAGGTGGAGCTGGAACAGAAAGAAGGAGAGATCCAGTCCCTTAAGGTCAGCCTTCAGTCTGTTGAGGTGAGGTCCAATGAAATGCGTGATCTGCACCAGAAGGAAGTTGAACAGCAGAGGCTTGCTATCGCGGAACTGAAGTTGCAACTTGCTGAAGCTGAGAAACTTATCTCGGAGAAAGTTAAAACTCTGGAAGATCTTGCCCAGCAGTTAAAAGACTTAAAGGAAGAACTTTCCATCGAAAGGCAGAGAGTTGCTACATTGGAAATTAGTTTCAAGGCTTCAAAAGAGGCCCATGAAGTCCAGGAGCAGACTTTGAGAGTGGAGGTTACACAACTGCAGCAGGAGAATGATGGACATTTGAAGAAGTTGGAAGAGTCATTAAATGAGATTAATTCCCTCAAGGAGGAAATGTCCCGCCAACAGGATGTTGCACTCCAGAAGGAACGAGAGGTTTCTGTTTTAGCAGCACAAAACAAATCTCTGGAGGAAAACTTTGCTCAACTTCAGAATAAACTAGCAGAGGCGACTACACTAGCTACAGAAAGACAATCTGAGCTACTCAAGCTTCAAGAGGAGGTCCAGCATCAAGAGAATCTCAGAGCAAAAGCTCAGGAAATTGAGAAGACTCAACGTAATGAGCTTCAAAGAGAGGTAACTGAACTTCAAGCTAGAGTTCAGGAGCTTACTAGTCTTGCTTCTGAAAGAGAAATACAGCTTAGTTCTCTTTGTGAAAAGATGAAAGAACAGGAAGACTACAACCAGAAACTCCTTCAGAAATCTGAAGAAGCTCTTCAGAAAGAACTTGAGAACGTAGTAGACTTGAAAGGGCAACTTGAGTCTGCTAAGCATCAGACTGCAGCTAAAAATGAGCTTTTGGAGTCAACAGAAGAAAAGCTGAAACAAATTGAGCTCATGTACCAACAGAAAGAGACCCTTGCTAGTGAAGCTTGTCAGGCCAAGGAAACTTTAGAGAGAACAGTGACTGAGCTTTGCAGTAAGCAGAAGCAAGATTTGGACAGGTACCAGCAAGATTTAGAGACCTTGACAAAGGAGAAGGAACACCTGTCTTTGGTGAATGCAACTCTCCAGAGTGAATGCCAGACCTTGCAGACAGAGAGCAAGGAGCAACAGGAGACATTAAATGCATTTAAGGCTGACCTGCAGAGCACCCAAGATCGATATGAGAGAGATCTAGAAGCCCTGAAGAAGGAGAAGGAGCATCTCCAGGATGAGTGCCAGAGCTTGCAGACTGAGAACAAGGTACAGCAAGAGGCTCTGAATACCCTGAAGGCTGATCTTCAGAAAACCCAAGATGGGTATCAGAAAGATTTGGAGATCATGAAAAAAGAGAATGAACATCTCTCTTCAGTAAACCAGTCCCTCCAGATGGAGTGTCAGAACTTACAGGCAGAGAATAAGGTGCAGCTGGAGGACTTTAATGTCCTGAAGGCTGACCTACAGAACACACGAAATGGGTATCAGCAAGAGATAGAAACATTAAAGAATGAGAAGGAACATCTCTCTTCAGTGACCCAGTCCCTCCAGAGTGAGTGCCAAACCTTGCAGGCAGAGAAAACTGGGCAACAGGAGGAGTTCAATGCCATCAAGGCTGACCTGCAAGAAAACAAAGATAAATATGAAAAAGATCTGGAGATCTTGAAGAATGAGAAAGATCAGCTCTCTTCAATGAATCAGTCCCTCCAGACTGAGTACCAAACCTTGAAAGTAGAGTACAAGGAACAACAGGAGACACTTAATGCTCTCAAGGTAGACCTACAGAATGCCCAAGATGGGTTCCAACAAGAGTTAGAAACTTTGAAGAAGGAACAGGAACATCTCTGTTCTGTGAACCAGTCCCTCCAGAGTGAGTGCAAAAACCTGCAGGCAGAGAAAACAGGGCAACAGGAGGAGTTGAATGCCCTCAGGGCTGACCTGCAAGAAAGCAAAGATAAATATGAAAAACATATGGAAACCTTGAAGAATGAGAAGGAACAACTTGCCTTAGTGAACCAGTCCCTCCAGAGTGAGTGCCAGAACCTGCAGGCAGTGAAAACGGGGCAAGCGGAGGAGTTAAATGCCCTCAAGGCTGACCTGCAAGAAGGCAAAGATAAATACCAAAAAGACCTAGAGACTTTGAAGAACGAAAAGGAGCACCTCTCTTCTGTGAACCAGTCCCTTCAGACTGAGTGCCAAACCTTGCAAGCAGAGAACAAGGGACAACAGGAGATGCTTAATGCTCTCAAGGCAGACCTACAGAATGCCCAAGATGGGTTCCGGCAAGAATTAGAAACTTTGAAGAAGGAACAGGATCATCTCTGTTCTATGAACCAAAAAGATCTGGAAACGTTGAAGAATGAGAAGGAACAGTTTGCCTTAGTGAACCAGAGCCTCCAGGCAGAGAAAATCGGGCAACAGGAAGAGTTGAATGCCCTCAAGGCTGATCTGCAACAAAACCAAGATAAATACCAAAAAGATCTCGAGACTTTGAAGAATGAAAAGGAGCACCTCTCTTCTGTGAACCAGTCCCTTCAGACTGAGTGCCAGACCTTGCAAGCAGAGAACAAGGGACAACAGGAGATGCTTAATGCTCTCAAGGCAGACCTACAGAATGCCCAAGATGGGTTCCGGCAAGAATTAGAAACTTTGAAGAAGGAGCAGGATCATCTCTGTTCTGTGAACCAAAAAGATCTTGAAACCTTGAAGAATGAGAAGGAACAGCTTGCCTTAGTGAACCAGAGCCTCCAGGCAGAGAAAATGGGGCAACAGGAAGAGTTAAATGCCCTCAAGGCTGATCTGCAACAAAACCAAGATAAATACCAAAAAGATCTCGAGACTTTGAAGAATGAAAAGGAGCACCTCTCTTCTGTGAACCAGTCCCTTCAGACTGAGTGCCAGACCTTGCAAGCAGAGAACAAGGGACAACAGGAGATGCTTAATGCTCTCAAGGCAGACCTACAGAATGCCCAAGATGGGTTCCGGCAAGAATTAGAAACTTTGAAGAAGGAACAGGATCATCTCTGTTCTGTGAACCAAAAAGATCTGGAAACGTTGAAGAATGAGAAGGAACAGCTTGCCTTAGTGAACCAGAGCCTCCAGGCAGAGAAAATGGGGCAACAGGAAGAGTTAAATGCCCTCAAGGCTGATCTGCAACAAAACAAAGATAAATACCAAAAAGATCTGGAGACCTTAAAGAACGAGAAGGATCATCTTGCCTCAGTGAACCAGTCCCTTCTTGAAGACCTTGAGGCAGCCCAGAAAGTGAGAGCAGAACTGATCTCTGTCAAAGAAGTCGCTCAACAGCGAGAAAATGAGCATGAAAACCAAGTTAAGGAACTACAGATGAAGATTAAAGAATTTTCAACACTAGCTGTTGAAAGAGAGGCTGAAGTTAAAAATCTTCACCTAGAAGTAAAGGAGCAAGAAGCTTCAAGGCTCAGTGCTCAAGAATCTGAGAAGGCTCTAAGAGCTGAATTACAGACAAAGGTTGCTCAACTTCAAATCCAGGTTGAAGAAGCCTCTAAACTTGCATCTGAGAGAAAGTCTGAGCTGAGCTTGCTCCAAGATCAGTATAAGGAGTCTGAGAAGCAGAAACAAGATGCCAGTCAGGCTAACGAAGTCTTGGAGAAAGCAGTTTCTGAGCTGCGCCTCAAGCAAAAACGAGAGCTTGAGGAGTACCATCAGCAACTGGAAGCCTTGGCAAAGGAGAAAGATGCCCTTACCACTGTAAACCAGTCCCTCCTGGCTGAGAGAGAGGTACAACAGGAGGCTCTGAATGACCTACAGAGTGGTTTGCAGCAGGAAGTGAAGACACTGAAAAAAGAAAAGGAGCATCTGTCTTCAGTAAACCAATCACTTCAGAGGGAGTGTGATGTGTCCCAGAGACTCGGAGCAGAGCTGGAGGCGATGCTGAAAGAGCACACTGAATCAATCCGGGCTATGAAAGAGGATATCCAGAAGAAAGAGAAGCAGAACCAAGAACTACAGAAAACAGTGGAGCACTACAAAGGACAGGTTAGGATCATCTCTTTTTCTTTTATGCCAAAATGTTGTACCAAATGGAGTTATTTAATTTCAGCGTATCAATGCTCTCTCTTTGCTTTTCCTGTTCCCTACAGGTAGAAAAGGCAAAAACTCATTACAATGGTAAAAAACAACAACTCCTGGAGGAGCAGGAAGCACGTCAGACCCTTCAGGCCTCTTTGGAAACCAGTGAGAGAGAGGCAAAGACCTTGAAGGCTGAGCTAAAACTCGTCTCCATGGAGCTGGAGAAGATCAAGGCATCTGAGAAGAGTTTGATGGTAAAGGTCAAGAACCTGGAGACGCAGGTTAGTGGATCATCATTAAACTCAAAATTCATTCCAGCTGTTAACCTTTGGGTTAGCAAAAGGTTTTCTAGCTAAATAAACCAAGTAGTTGAACAGCTGTCTTGGATTGTAACACGGCAGACTGTCACAAGGTTAGCAAAGTTTTAACTTTAACTAACTTAATAATGAAGACTAGCAAAGTGCATTGCAAGCACGTGTTCTAAATAGATGTTTGACAGTTTACATTTAAAAAGCTTTTTGCATGTTATCAAAGACAACGTTTTTTGTGTTGTAGTTGGATTATGCAGACCATCAGTTAAGAGAACAAAGAAAGCAGGGAAGCCAAAATGTCCAGGTGAAACCCAGAGAAAGTGTTTACATGAAAAACCCAGAAAATCCGCAGAATGCCAGCACGGACAGCCTGGACCTCGACCTGGATGATTCTCTGAATGCCGTTGGGTAACTTCCTTATTTCTTTCCTGAAGATTACTTATCTGTAAGTGATCTTCACACAATATATTATATACTTGGTTGACCCATTTTGCCAACCATTTCCTGATGGCTCCAAAGACTGTCCACATGCAAGCATCTGTACACCTGTTTCAGTGGTTTTGTTTGCTTGGTTCAGACGTTGGGGGGTTGGGAGGGTGCAAAAAAAATTGACATCACTACTGGAATCTCATTTTCTCTCTCTCTCTCTCTCTCTCTCTCTCTCTCTCTCTCTCTCTAAGTAGTAAACAGTCAGTGCCTGGTGAGTCCAGCACTCCTTTGGTCCGAAGTTCTGAACGATTAGCGGCAAAACGGCGCGCTCAAGACGGATCACTAGAGACTCTATTCTTCACTCCCATGATGCTGCGGGGCAAGAAACGTGACGACGCAGCCCAGGACCACAAATTAGAAAGCAGCATCACGTCACTCGGAGAGCTAACTCTTGACTCAGCGAGGAAGCCGAGCTCTTCGGTCCGGAGACGACGCACCACACAAGTCATCAACATCACTATGACCAAGGTGGCGATCAAGGAAACTTTGTACATTTTATTGCTTTATAGTAATATAGTGTGGTAAATATCACAACCTGCGCTGTCCTGAATATCCGGGGATACTGACGTTACGTTTGCTGATTTTCATGTTATTATCATATAACAGATTAGTGGTGTTTTATTTCATAGCAGCAATAATGAATTGTTTGGATGTTTTTTGACTTGGTTTGACTTTTTTTATTTATTTTATTTATTTATTTATTTTTTTATTAATGTTACGCTCTCTGTAGAAAACTCCTCTCGGTGGCGGTGGCGCAGCAGACGCAGACGAATCTTTCTTCAGCCTGCACTCTGCTCAGTCGCAGCCCAATCTGGCCTCTCACAAAGTTCGCCCCGTCTCAGCAGAGATCTTTGAGGATCCCAACAAACTACTCAGCCTTCCTGGGTATCGCCGTAGCAATGCGCACGGCACCGTTCCCCCACGAGGTGAGTAAAACACACATTTAACCATATTCCTCTTCATATGTTTGTGTCTGTCTTTCTATCTGCCTTTATTTCTGTTTGTCTTTCTTTCTTTCTTTGTATCTTTTTGCCTTTCTATCTTGTCTGTCTCTGTGTTTGTTTATTTTTCTAATTGTCTATCTATATGTCTCAGTCTGTCTTTCCGTCTGTTTTTCTGTCAGTCTGTCTGTCTCTGTCTCTATCTTTCTCTCTGCCTGTCTTTCTATTTGTCTGTCTTTCTATCTTTTAATCTCTCTGTCTGTTCTTGTCTTTCTTTTTATTTGTCTGTCTCTTTCTATTTTTCTGTCTGTCTCTATCTTTGTCTGTATATTTGTCTCCAACTTTGTCTTCCTTTGTCTTTTTATTTCTGTCTGTCTCTTTTTGTCTATTTTTATCTTTCTGTCTGTCTTTCTATTTGTCCATCTCTGTCTGTCTCTATCATCGTCTATTTGTTTGTCTTTGTTTGTGTATCTTTGTTTGTCTGTCTACTTGTCTGTCTCTCTCTTTCTACCTGTTTGTCTCTCTTCACCTTTTTCTGTCATTCTTTCTTTCTGTCTGTCTTATTTATCTATCTTTGAATGATGCTGTTTTTAAAAATTAAACAGCAGTTCACAAATTTAAATTTGTTCTCTGTCCGTCTGTCCGTCTGTCTGTAGCCTCAAGTGTGTTCTGTATAGGATCTGAGTACGAGCCAGACCACACTGCTGATGACTGGATGAGACTCGCAGAGCTGCAGTCGCGTAATAAAGCCTGTTTACCTCATCTGAAGAGCAGCTACCCGCTGGAGTCCAGGGTACAAACACAACTAGCTTTATAGAAAGAGTTAGGTGCTGTGGAAAGTAGCTAGCTGGCTCGCTTACACTAGCTAGCAAGATTCATACGCAGGTGGTGTTACGTTAGCTAGCTAGAAACAAACAGCTTACTCTCATGTGCGCCTCCATATTGGTTAGACTTTATTTCTGTCCAAACATATTGTGGTATATCTCAGTTTGTCCAGTATACAGTAATCTTCATAGTAGAATCTAACCTCTGCTCATTGATGCTAGCTAGCTAATTCAACACACCACCTGTCTTTGTGTTAACAAGCTAAGCGTAACCATGAGATCGACTTTATCGAATTAATGTGGTTGTGCTGTTCACGCCTGCAGCCCAGCCTGGGTTTCTCGCACCTGCCTGTAACCGATGAGGACGTTCGTACCGGTGACCCTAACGAGACCATCCGCCGTGCTTCCATGATCCCCTCTCAGCTCAAGGACTCTGTCGCTAGTCACCGCCTCTCCCTAGCTCCGCCTGCTGTAGCTGCTCATGGCCACGCCCCCTCACAACGCGCACCCCAGGTCTCCAAAGCACGGGAACTGCGATCCACACGCAGCCCGCTGGCCCCTAAACGGCCTGCGATGCAAGTACAGGACTCGGACACACCCGAGGTGAGGGCACTCGCGACGTTATACACTCGCACAGTTCGACCTTGAAGTTCAGTAGATGCTTTAAATTACAAATATTTTTAAAATCTATTTCTGTTGTTTTTGGTTTTTTTTCCTCTTCAGGCAAAGAAGGCAGTCAGCTGCTTCCCTCGAACTCCTAAAGGGAGGAACCTTCGCTCTAGCAACTCGCAGAACATTGCACCCTCTCCGGTACGACTGTCTGTCCCTGTGTGTGTCACGTGTGTGTCGCTTGTGTGTGCTTTTATTCATACGGCACTTTTCTGATACTCGGGTACACATTTTTGAGTGTTTTCCAGACACAGAAACTTTGTGTGCGTGTTTGTGTATGTGTGCGCGTGCATATGTGTGTGTTGCAGGCCGATCGGAGGCAGTCCATGGCGTTCATGATCGATAATACTCCTAAAAAAGTTGTGCGTGGGGACAGCAGGCTGCAGCGCGGCATCAACAAATTCCGCACCGCCAGCACGAAGTCACCAAAGATCACCAGCAGTGCGAAGAAGGTACGTGTGGAGGGTCGAAGGTCATGACCGTTAGCTTTAACCTTATAGACGATCTCTACTTCGCAATCCTGTTTAACTGATTCTGCTCATTAACTCCTTTCATGAAGAGAAAACGAGTGTTGGTGCTGGTCAGAGGGTGGGAGTGGAAGGTTGCAGTGGGTTCTGGAGTGAGTTCATATGTTTTATTGCACTAAAAGACAGTATGATGTGCAACATGGAGCACAACTCGGTAGCTCTAACACAGGACAATCGTGTGAAAGTGAGTGTGCAACTTTGGTGTGATTTTAATTTCCTCACACTAAATCCAAGCTCTGTGTGTGTGTGTGTGTCTGAACAGAGCCCAGCCTTCGGCGGTTTGCTCTGATTAAATCAGGTAACGGTGTGCATGTCATTAGTTTCTTCTCTGTCGTGGTCACGGGGACGTGGGAAAGGAACCATCTGGAGCACTAGTACTTGGTGTCTCAATCAGGAACTCCACACGACACGTTACCCGACCTTACGTTCTCACTAGCAAGCGACCGTGCGACACGAAGCTGCGTTTTCAGCAGCAAGCGATATTCGGATTAAATAAAAATAAAAATTTCCCAGGCCCCGCCCACAAGCAATTTGTCTCTCGCTAGTGTGAACGAAGGGTAAAGAGTGTGTGCACCTGGATCACACGGGGGAGCTGGATTCATTTCAGTCCTGTAATAACACACTCTCTTCTTCTTCTCCCTCTGTTCCTCACAGCTGATGAAGTTCAGGATGAAGATGTGAGACTGCGTCCTTCCTCGTCCTCTAAACAACGTGCAATAGGAACAATGTCAGGATACTGATTTTTATATGACGAATGTTTGGGTGTGGATTTTTTTTTTTGATATATTTCTTATAAATGTATTATTTTCTATATATAGAATCAGAGGCATTTGAACTTCATTGCACTTATTGCTCTCATCTCATTGTGCGGATTTTTCAGTATTGATCATTGTGTTATTGCGGAGACCAAAATGACATCACTACATTTTTTTTTTTTTTTAATTGCCATAAGACTGCTGTTCTTATCCTATGTGAAAGAATTGATCTCGCTGCCTACCTAGGCAGCCTCTGACCACCATCTCTTCCACTATCTATTGCGTGTTGTATATCGTGGCACATCGTAAAACTGATTATCGGCACATCCCTACATGATAGCAGGTTTATATCGTATGAGATGCTCTTCATAATTTACCAAATAATGCGATGTTCGTTGAATGGGCTCACACACTTTTGTTTATTCCAGTAAACATTTATTTCCACAGAGCTGTAAATGTCCAGGATCATTTATAATAGTTTGTTTTTGGCATTATAGTTTTGTATTTTTAATTTTTTTCCTCCTTTTTGTCTCTCTGTGGGTCTCTTTTTTTTTTTTCTTCTTCTTTTTCCTGTGTGCATTTTTAAATGCTTCTAGTTTGTCCATTTGATCTGTCATTATGGAACTCTGTCATTATGTCCTTATTATTTTTTTTTCTTTCACTCATATTCCACGATCCAACAATCCAAAAAGTGTTGAGCTAAGAGTTCATACTCACAACACTGATTTCTCAGTGAATCAATATATGTATATATTGTATTTTTCTTTCTTCATCTGTTATTTTTAAATGTTTGTCCTTGTGTTCTTTCTATTCTTTGCTTCATTTTCACCTTTAAAAGTTTTAGTTTCAGAAATTAAACTCTCATTGAAATGACTCAGTGTGTGCGGTGTCTCTGGTTTTTTGTTTTGTTTTGTTTTGTGTTTTTTTCCTTCCCCATTTCTTGGCTTTACACTTTCATTTCTTTAATAATCACTATAAGGATCAAGTGCAAGACATTTTGCTCATGCCACTTTTAATGCAGAGTCATGGCTCTGTCTCAAATCGCACCCTGCACACTAGAATTATGATTACACTAGGTATCTGTGGTGTCTCGTAGCATGAATGTTACAAAAACTGTTCATGAAATACCTCCAGAGGAACAAGCACTGATCTCTAAAACCTAAAACGGTTACCCTAAACCTTGTGCTTCTAATCCGAGTCTTGTCTGGTGGGTGGGGCTGAGCTTGATCTCAGCGTCGGCCATTTTGAAAACTCAAACCGGTTGGCGGATGAAACAACGTTACAGTCCCTTTCATTAATAACTTGTCATTAAGTCATGTGAGAAAAAAAAAAAAAAAAAAAAAACCAGTAAAATGCTTGCGTGAGTTTATTTCTGTTTTGGTGAATAGATTGGAAAAATGGTTGAAATTCCTACATTTTCAAATAAATTTTTCAAATTCAGAACATAAACAAATGCCTCCATTTTGATATCTGAAGATAGATCACTGAAGTTGTAAGTATTTTTAGTTATATTAACACATCATGTTTTAGGAGTAATTCTGAAAACCTTGATGAATCAGTGCAGCAAAAACAAAAAGATAATGAGTATATAACTAAAAATGACTATATAAATAAAAATTAAAAATAACTTTACACAAACAGTAGGGTAAAGCTTCTTGGGAAATTATGCCATTTTTAAAATTTCATTTAATGAGACCTGACAGCAGGGTTGCCAGGTCTGTGTGACAAAAACAGACAGATGCAGTGTTGCAGAGTCTTTTCAGTGGAAAAAAAAAAAACCTAATGCAAAGTGTCTAGAAGTCTCCAGATGACATCATTTACGAACTTGCATATTTATTGATGCTTCACTATGATGTGTTTTGCATATCAAAATGTGTTACTATTCTGAATATCGGAATAGATAAAACTCTAAATAATAGATTATAACATTATAAGAAATGTCAACTTATTATGGTTTTATGATTTCTATCTATCAACGCAGGAAAAATGAGGAGTCGCAAAATAGACAAGAATGAAATGGTTATGGATGGAATGACTCTCATTTATTTACTGTAAATATCACAAAGAAGAAAGTTTAAATTGAAAAA
This sequence comes from Pangasianodon gigas, assembly GCA_022758105.1. Taxonomy (NCBI): domain Eukaryota; kingdom Metazoa; phylum Chordata; class Actinopteri; order Siluriformes; family Pangasiidae; genus Pangasianodon; species Pangasianodon gigas. The sequence goes on from CM040467.1 coordinate 1,999,226, forward strand.
CAAAAATAACAGCTCATGTGTTAGGTGCAACATAATCTAAGTCTAATATTAATAACAATAATAATAATAATAATGATAATAATGATAGTAATAATAAAAAGTGTTATTTAACAGTCAAAAACATAAATGTTGATATGATGAAGTGTTCTGTATGGAGACGTTTATTTAATATTTAGGGAAGGAGTCTCCAGTGTCAGCAACAAGTAGAGCTCAGAGTGATACACTCCATTAATTAAGCAATATCACACGAGCGATTCTCTACACCCGAATCACAGCGATATTACTTTTATACAACAGTTTTATAAACGAGAAATGAATATCGAGTTAGTGACATTTCGGACACAATATGGCCAAATGATCTGTTTATTTTTGCAGAAACAGATCCTGATCGAAGAAGCCAAATTCACTTCATGGCACATCGGCTAGCTAGCTCACACTGATTTCTTGATCTTCATCTGATGAACTTTCATATTTTAAGTCAAAAGTTATATTTCTTGAAATGTATCGTTTGCCATGTCTGCTGGTGATTTTACTAACACTACTGTAGTAACGGTTTCGAACTAGAAAGGGGAAATTTTATGTGGGAAACACAGATGAGCGCAGGGATACACACAGTGAAACGTCCCAGTGTGGTTATAGGAAATATAGGCATTCTTGGAACGCTGCTTGACCAATCAGATTAGTGGACTGGGAATAACTGTTGTATAATAAGACATAAAAAAAAAAAAAAAAAAAAAAAAAAA
>CM040467.1:2000068-2020068 GCA_022758105.1 Pangasianodon gigas
TAAAAAAAAAAAAAAAAAAAAAAAAAAAAAAAAAAAAACATACTCTGAGAGTCTCTAAGACTGCTTAAAATGCTAAAGACTGCTAAAGCTTTAAGGTCTTTTTTTTTGTTTGTTTGTGTGTTTGTTTGTTTTCCCTTCATATTTGCAATTTAAAATAAAAAGATATTGTTTGTGAATGTGCATTTATGGATGTGTAATTCACTTGTGAATAGAATTATAAGGGAAGAAAAAAACTATTATCTTTTGTACTGTTATATGAGTGACAGCAACAACATTACATAGCTTCATGACGCGACCTTTGTCCTGACGCGAACCTGATGCCGTGACGCCATTAAACTGCGACGGAAACGGCTAGGCGGACGAAGAAAACTTGCTAAGCCAGTTTGTTTCATCCGACCTGGGTTAACATGTTTAATTTTGTATTTTCACGTTAATTTACGTGACTATTATTATATGTATTTTGCCTACGAAGCCCGGATAGTGCGTTAAATATTGTCGCAGAGTTACAGCGAGTCACTTAGATGTGCGTTTAGCCTGTTTAGCTAGCATGCTATTTGAAAGTTTGCTAAGTTGTGTTGTTTTGGTGTTTTATGGAGAGGAAGAAACTGTGATTCCTGTCCTGAAATGTGAGGAATAGTGTAATAACCTGCATTTACACGCTGTAAGGATTAAAAAGCGGCTTCATCATGAGCGACAACGACTCGGAAGTGGAAAGGTAACCTGTGTAAAGTCTGATCCTAATCTCAGTCACGTGATCAACTATATGTGTATTATATTCAGTTTGTTCAGTATATTCATTTAATTTCTGTATGTGTGTTGTTTACAAAGCTGGAGTCTGTGTCACAAAAGCAGAATAATGCAGTGTTGCCAAGCCTTTTCAGGGGAAAGTAGCAAGAAGTGTCTAGAACACGCCGGATGACGTCATGTAGGACTTTGAATATTTATTGCTTCGTCACAGAAAGAGTAAAATTATAAATAACAAATAATATTATAACTTTTATTTTAGAAAGAAGTCGTCTTTTTTGATCACGGCACCACAAATGAACTATTTACGTATTTACACCGTGCTAGCATTTCTATCAAGACTGCAGACAAGATGAGGTAGTGAGGAGTCACGAAATAGACACGAAGCTGTTATGGAAGGAGTCTCCAGTGTCAGCGCAGTAAGTTTTCTGACACGGGAAAGACTTCGGGACAGAATAGTTAGAAACGCTTTCCGCTAACTTGTATCGTGGACGTTCCATGAGTTTCAGCGTAACTAAAAACATCAAAAAGCATGACATGTCATTCGTAAATAAATTTAAAAAATGTTGAATAATCTCCGGAGCGGTGACAGAAACTCATCGTAGCATGTCATCGTTGATTACGCTCCTATAACAGCACTCCCCGAGTGTTTCATTCCTAGCACAATGATCACATGTCTTTTGTTTGTAATGGTTTCCTCTGTGTGTGTGTGTGTGTGTGTGTGTGTGTGTTTTATTCAGGATCATGTCAGGGCGGCCGCCCAGCAGCTACGGCTCCATGTGTAGCGACGATCCAGAAGATGATGATGATGAGATTCAAGATGCTGCTCCTCAGCCCATCATTAAAGTCAATTTACCTACAAGGTGTGTATATATAAACACACACACACACACACACACACACACACACACGTACGTACTTGAAACCTATTGAAACCTATACAATTGAATATTTAATTCACTTTTATTTCTACAAGTTGATTCCATCATTTAAAAAAACAGTATTGTGACAGTATTGTACGTTGTGTGACTTGGAAATATATGAAGGGTTTGTGTTTGATTTCTCTCTCTCTCTCTCTCTCTCTCTCTCTCTCTCTCTCTGTGTGTGTGTGTGTGTGTGTGTGTGTGTGTGTGTGTGTGTGTGTGACAGGATCAAACTTCATCGGCCAGACTCGCCAGAAACCGGTGTCACCTCAGTCACACAAGACCGACGAACCAGTGTCCATAATGAGGGGGTCTACATTACTGCACAAAGGTAGCCACACACACACACACACACACACACACACACACACACACACACACACAGCTTCTTTTTGCACATACACCACATGGTTTCGTAGCAAGCAGTTACTCTACAGCGTCAGGTTTAAGGGCAATGATACATGACTAATAATGTCCCTTCCCCCTTCCTTCCCTCATCTTTCCTTCCTTCCTTACCTGCTTACTATCTATATTTGTACTTCCTTCCTTCCTTCCTTTTTTTCATACTTACTTAGTTACTTATTCCTTTCCCCCCTTTCTTAATTCTTTTCTTTCACACTTCCTTCCTTCCTTCCTTCCTTCCTGCCTACCATCCAAATTCCTTCCTTACATTCCTTCATTACGTACTTCCTTTTTAACTTACTTCCTTACTATGTTCTGACTTGCCTACTTGCCTATTTCCTTCCTTAATTCCAACTTTTTTGTGATTGGCTGGTCAGATGTCTGTCACTCAGCAAAATTGTGCAACAGGGTGTGTGTGTGTGTGTGTGTGTGTTTCAGGAAAGAGCAGGAAGAACCTTCAGAAGAAGGGATGATGGAGGTGGAAGATAGTGAGAGTTTTGTGCATATGAGAGACCCCCGAAACAGAGAGAGGAGGAATATTCAGGCGGAACCAAGTGTTCCTGAACCCACACACTCACCCGCACCTGCATCAGCGGAGGATCCGGCACACGAACTCACCCTGCCCTATGTATTCACTGTGAGTGCGCGCGTGAGTGTGTGTGTGCGCGTGAGTGTGTGTGTGCGCGTGAGCATGAGTGTGCGTGCAAGTGCGCGCGCGAGTGTGTGTATGTGCGCGCGCGAGTGTGTGTATGTGCGCGCGCGAGTGTGTGTATGTGCGCGCGCGAGTGTGTGTATGTGCGCGCGCGAGTGTGTGTATGTGCGCGCGCGAGTGTGCAGCCAAACTTCATTTTTAACCTGATGAAGATAATTCAGAGAAAACACAAGATGGATCCCAGGAATGGAGGCACTCTGACCTTTCTGTGTGTGTGTGTGTGTGTGTGTGTGTGTGTGTGTGTGTGTAGGCCATGCTGCACTCTCTCAGAACTCTGAACGCAGTGGAGCTGCTGTGTTTCGTGCGCACTCTGTGCTCGCAGTGTAACGGTCAGATCGAGTTCCGCCAGCTGGAGCAGGAGGGTGAGATCGACGTCCTTGGCGTGGTGGACAGAATGCTAGAGAAATGGGACAAAGGAGAGGCGCTGCACATCACCGTTCGCACGTTGTACGACATCAACAAGCGCGCCGTCGCTAGCACACTGGAGAAAGTGTGCGGGAGAGGTAGGGCTCAGGAGAAGTGAGGTAACGACTGTTTATAGCTGCTGTAAGGTACGTGATAATCATCAACTCTCTCTCTCTCTCTCTCTTTCTCTCTCTTTCCAGCTTTGGTGCAGTTCGAACTCAGAGCCAGCCACAAGCGCCGTTATTACAGTCTCTATGAGGGAACCTGTCGCCCAGGGCAACAGCGCTACATCAGGCACGTTTACGTAGAATCACCCATTGTGCTCAAAACCCCAACCAATGAGGAAACGCCGATCAGCACCAGCGCCCTCTTCTCTCCTCTTGAGGGCGAAGGTCGTGTCCGCATCGTCGTGACAACAGGCGTCCCAGCCATCGGCCTTACAGTGACCGCGCAGATGTTCATCATGGACTGGACGGAGGAGCAGGCATATCAGGACTTCCAGTTTGTGTTTGCACTTCCGGGTCGTGACCTTCACCTGGTCAGAAACTCGGAGCAGACTTTCCTGGAGTTCCTTGCCTCGTTTTATCCTGAAGCGAAGCACGCGGAATTCCTGGCCTGCCAAGACTGCGCTGTGCTCTTTGTCATCGATGCGCTCGAGCTCTGCAGGCAGCCCCTCGATTTTCAGAACAATCCAAGCGTCACAGAGATCACGACTCAGGCTCCTGCGGACGCCCTTCTCACTAGTTTAATCAAAGGAGACTTGCTGCCTCATGCGCACGTTTGGATCACAGCTCATCGTTCCATTTGTTGGAAAATCCCGGCAAATTGCATTAGCAGATTTACAGAGCTAGAAGGATTTGGCAACGCGCAGAAGGATGAGTATTTCACCAAACGGACTAAAGAGCCGACGCTTGGCATACGCATTCTAGATCATGTCAAAAGTTCTCCAGGTCTGTACGATGCCTGCTATCTGCCACTCTTCTCCTGGATTGTGTCCTTCGTGTACGAGCGGCGTTTACAGAATCGAAGGTTTGCCGAGCCAGAGCCGGCGCTCACCACTTTTTACATGCAGTATGTCATCGTGCTGACGAACCGGAAGATCGAGCGCTACGTGGGTACGGGGCTTGACGCATCACGGTGGAAAGACACAGATAAAAACTTCTTGATGAAAATGGGCGAGCTGGCGCTGTGGATGCTGCTCGAAAGAAAGAACGTCTTCTATGAAGACAGCGTGTCTCGTTTGGCACTGGACATCCACGACGTCACTCATCGAGGCGGGATCTCATCCGAAACAGGTGAACCCACGAGAGAAAATGGGCGGAGCTTCAGATTCGTCCACCACAGCATTCAGAAATTCATGGCTGCCGTGTATGTCTACGTCAAGTTTCGGATGACGGGAGAAAATGTTTTGGACCAGCAGACAGGCAGAACGAAGACGGAGCGACCCGTCGGTGAGCTTTACAAACCCGTCATCGACCGCACACTCAGCAGCCGTGACGGACACATGGACCTCTTCCTGCACTTCCTGTTGGGACTGGCGGCTCGCGGGACGGAGATGCATCTGCGCGGCCACCTGCTGCCTCAGTATCACCCCGAGCCAAAGGGCGTGGAGGACGTGCTCAAGTACGCCAGGAAGAAGATCAACGAGAACGCCGCGCCTGAGCGGTGTAGAAATTTGGAGCTATGTCTCACAGAGCTGGAAGGGGGCAGGAATGCGTGATGAGAGAGCGACAGGTGGCGGATAAATAACTGAGGAGGTTCATATGCTGCTTTTGGTCTGTGGGTACTTCACAGAATGACAAAATGAGAAGAGATGTATCTCCTCTGCCTTTCTGAGGGCGTTTCATTAGTTCATCAGGAAGTAATGGAGTGATGTTAGATGAGTGTTTAATGAGCACAGGCTTCAATTAACTGTGATGTAATGATGGATAGATGAGTGTTTTTCCGCAGCACATTCAAAACAAGATCCAGCGCAACCGGTGAAAGAACCTGAGGTTTTTATTTCTAGTTCATTTTCCCAGAAGCTTTTAAACGATATAGTATCAGGAAAGAAACTGATAATACTAACAGTACACATTTTAGTGTGTGGTGTGTTTTTGCGGCACTGCTGTGTGTTTTAATGAGAGATTTTTAGTGAGATTTTTCCTTCTGTAATGTGAAGAGTTTAAAACCGAGCGAAATGATCTGCGACACAAGCGTTATTAAAGCAGCATGCACATGAGCGTCGACTATCAGTGGAGACGGAGCGCTTGTAGAAAGGAAGAGGCCGTATACAAACTTTTTATACGGTCACGTGGTATGAAAAAAATGGAGCTTGTTATTGTAAGTTTTATATTTTGTTATTTATTTAATGTCAGATCATTATTTTGATATGCCACTGAAAGTACTTCCTTTAGAGTAGTTATTGATTATTACCTTCTTATATGGATTTTAAATAAGGAGTTATTACTTAATGCTTTTTAATTAAAAATAAATAAAAAAGCAAGTTTATGCAACAGTAGAAAATAATAATAATAATAATAATAATTCTATTATTACTTCTTCTTATAATTATCATTATTATGTTTTGTCAGAGAGTCTATATTATGTTTTGTCAGAGAGTCTATTTTTCTTTTCTTACTTTTTTTTTGGATTTGTCCCTGATTTTCTCCTCGATCGAGACACATGACGCCATCCAACTGCATTTTTTTTTCGAAGTGCAGCTCATGTTGTGTCATGTTTGTAGGATTTACATGAAATTATCATTGTAACCAGCAGATGAACTGATTAGATTTTGAAATCGATCATAACAGGGTCAAGGCTTTTTGAACGTGAGGAGCGGCGTTTAGTCTGAGCGTTGCCATAACAACGACAAGTCTACTCTTGTCACAGTGAAACAAGGCGCTACCGGTAGTTCAGCATGTTAGCCAAATGTTGAGTATCTGTCCCTGTGCATGCGTGTGTGCGTGCATGTATTGTTGCTGCCAATAGATGCGTTTGCACCATGTCAGAAAAATGACAGTACTCTCTTAAAGAAGAACTCGACCATTTCTTGAGGGGAACCTGTTCCGCATTACAATAATCTTTGCAACTTTATATTTCAAATCAATTTATTGTCACTGTTCGTAACAAGACAAAAGGGGCATTCTGCTTTGTGGGTCGAGGCACATGCTGCTCTGACAGGGTCAGTCATTTTGGAAAGCTTCAGCGATGTTCAATAGCGCAAGCTCCACCCCTGAAAAGTGCTGACTCTAAAGCAGGAAGTAAAAAAAAAAAATGTTCCTGGAAGTACAAGTGGGGAACTGAATTCAGTGGGAAATAATCTAAAATTCCTGAAAAGTTTCCTTCAGGGGAAATATGGCTTACTTGAGCAGGTAACAAAACACATCCAGCTGGAATCCTTGGGACTACATTTGGGGAAAAAATACCATCAATCATGCGAAGTTTCCTGTGTTGTGTGTGATGGATGACTGGCCTCTGACTCCTGGCTACATCCCAAATCGTATACTACTTCAAAACAATGCCTTCTTAGGACTAACACTCCTTGCATTGGGTGAGTTCGGGTGTTTGCTCACTACGTCGTCCACTCGGAAATCACTGACGGGATAGAAGTCTCTTCATTACTGACATTTGCACCTTTTTGGCTCCTTGACTAAATAGCCATAAAGTGGACGAATGTCTACTAAGGACACTAAACAGAGATGAAATTGGAACAGGATATTGAGAATATCTTGCACACACACACACACACACACACACACACACACACACACACACACACACACACACACACAATCCTGTGTGGTCCATTACTAGGCTTGCGATTTATATATATATATATATATATATATATATTATATATATATATAACTCCACGTTTACATTTGACAATAAATGTGTGTTAAGCTCAAATAAATGTTCATAAAAGAGTCTTAATGTAGATGGTGACATGTTATAATGATGTGGTGCTTCTCTTCAGCTGTGAATGTGGTCTTTTGTGTGCATTTTTTTTGTTTGGTTGGTTGTTTATCATTGCAAAAAATGAACAGATTGATCATTCTCAGCCTGCCAGCAGCAAATTATTTCTGGGAGAAGTTTGATTTATTTGGGTGTCATAATAAATGTCATTTTGCAGTCTATTTTGCAGCCCCACCTTATTTAAATCAAATCTGCGGTTTGAGCTTTTTTCTGGGAGTCTGAAAGTGTCGTTTAAGGGGAAAGAACGGTTGTGATCAATGCATTTGAAAATAGAAAATGAAATGTATATAATATATATTTATTGCTGTACACTCCTGGGCAAAAAAATGGGCCAAGCCCAAAATGGCAAATATGAAGCTTTTAATGGTCTTAACAAATCATTGGTCAGAAAATGAGCAGGAATGAAACAGATGCACTCCTGAGAGCTCCTGTGCCTCCATTCGCTGGTTTCCTTTCGCTGCAGTGAACTGTTTGTTTGGGGAAAAGCTAGAAACAGGGAAATTCACTTCTATAGTCTTCTTGCATGCAAAAGTAAAATTGTGATAATGATTAAAATGTTTGATGTAAAATTCAAACTAACACATGTCTGGGTGTACAAAATGTTCCAAAAATATCTTCTGGGATTTTTTTTTTCTTAAAAGATTAGTGATTATTTGGTTATCTGCCACACCTGATGCAGCACATCAGGGGCCACAAGGCTTAAACATTTAAAGAAATCAAAGGGAAAAGCTCTCGCATACTAAGCGCCTTTATCTATTTGTTTCATTCTTGCTCATTTCCTGACCAGTGATTTGTTGTTAAGACCATTAAAAGCTTAATATTTTGCCATTTTTGGCTTGATCCTATCCTATTCTGTCCTGTCCCATCCCATAACCATCCCATAGCCATCCCACCCCATTCCATTCTCTCCCAGCCCAATTTATCCCATCTTCTCCTATTTCATCCCGCCCCTTCCCATCCTATCCTATCCTACCCCATCCCACCTCATGCTCTCCCAGCCCATCCTATCCTAATCTATCCCATCCTATCCCATCCTATAACATCCTATCCCACACAACTCACCCCTCCCACCCCATCCTATCTTATTCTTTCCCATCCCATTCCATCCTATCCCATTCCATCCTATCCTCTCCCAGCCCATCTTATCCCATCCTGTCCCAAACTACCCAGCTCGATCCTTTGATTTTGCAGCAATGGACACTAATTAGGCCAGCACTTGTTTTTTTTTTGAGATAGAAAAAACCTTCGGATGGATGTTCCGACTTTCAGAAGGTATCCTACAGTTCCTGCAGTGGTGCTATGTGGCATCTTCAAGAGTGTAACTAACTGTTAATAGCACTTAAACATTAATGCAGTTTAATTAACAAATCTTGCAAGAAGATTTTAATTATCCAGTTATCTTCTTGTATTTAGTGATCTTAAAGAATAGCATATACATACAGAAACTCAAAAAAGAAACTGCTTAAAAGATTAAGACACGAAACATGAAATTAAAGTAGAATTAAATCACAACTGTGACATTTCAGTTCACAATTAAGCCACATTCAGATACGCACTTTTATGTGGGAACTAAATTCATCTGGAAGGGATTCAGACATGTTTGAAATATAAATTAGATTAAATCCACTGATTTATACTTCACATCCTGTGTAAATGGTCTTCCATGGCAAATATGAGTGCAAGCTTTGCAGTAAATAGACCGTTTTGAAGCTGCAAGTGAAATTATTTTGGGATTTCAGCAGTCTGTTGTAAGATTTCCCGATTTTAGACGAATGCTCCCGAACGCCTGTTAAAATTCTGTACGAAGATGCCCGAATACACCCGAGCGCGCCTCCTCCCCCTCTCCCCCCCTTCCCCCTATCTGCTTCCGTTTGATTATCGCTCATCCGATGTTAACCGAAAGTAGCCGAACTCGCCTCGAAGCCGCATCGCCGAAAGTTCGCGAAGCTTCCGGAATGTTCCGAGGTTTCCCGGAAACCTGTCAATGAGTGCACGCGCCGGCTCACAATAGCAGTGTTGCTACACCGTGTCGGAAACTCGTGGGGAAAAACTCAACTTTCTTTCTGTTCAGCTCAGGATTGTCGTTTTTTGTGGATTTGTAATGTCTTTGCTCTGTTATAACAAAGATTGTGGGCAGCGTTTTGACTCCGACAACAATCCGGAAGGTAAGATATATATATATTTATTTTTTATTTATTTCATATTTTTTGACTCTTGAGCTACAAGCTAACCCTGGGAAGGTTGAAGTTAAGGATACCTGATGCACACAAACCTTTAAACTCGCTTTATTTTGACTTATAAACATCTCTCTGTAATAAAAATGTCTAATTATACTTTAGAAAAGGTATTAAAATCAATTTCCTGAGTAAATGAAGCTTTGCTAATGAGACAGAAGAGTTTTAATTGACATTAATAATTAGTTAGTTAGTAGTTGTTCATGACTAACATTGTAACTACAAAAAAATAAAAAATAGTCAACAATAATAACATATTTATGCATTTATTAACTGTATCTTTGCATGTTCTCTGGATATAGTTTGTAAATTGTGTTTACGGAGTGAGATTTTATTCCCCTAATGACTAAAGTTAGACTTTTCACTTAGACATGTCCAGATTTTATTAATAAGTAAAGAATAAAGCACTCGGGGGGTGTGCAGTTATAGGAAAATAATCAACAGTGGGTTGGTGTGATGAAGCAGAAGAAGAGTTACCACCCTTTTGAAGTGTCTTATTCTTCTCGTCTATTCTTCTACCACAGCTATTTACTAACAATTACAATTATTTTTAACGTATTAATGAATGAATGTTAGTTATCGCTTGTGTTACAGCAGCTATAAAACAGTCGTTCCCTCACCAGCGTCTTTTTTTTTATTTAACCGTCTTAATGTTAAGACAAAAAAAAAACAAAACAACACAGCTTGTCATGTTACTGAGAAACGTTTAATTATAATAACAATCTTCAGTCATTGTTATGGTAAAGTTTTCTGTAAGGAGATGTTTGTTTAACTTTTTACGGAAGGAGTCTCCAGTGTCAGCGCTCGTTTGTTCAAAATCGGAGGTAAAGCTGGACGTTTAAGTTTTCCGACATCTTCAGGACAGAGAATTTTACACTTCGTGGTTTCTCAGGATCATGACAAACCGCTTTTTTTTTTTTTTTTGTCTTAACTTTGAGAAAAAGTTTGTTTATAGCTGCTATAACGTAAGTGAGAACAGGAAGTAACGTGTTTTGTGGGTGTTCCACAACATGAACTGTAACTATAAATGGATAAAAAGGGTCAAGTGTCGTTCATTAATAAAGGAACTAATCACTGCCGTTGATTATTTTCCTATAACTGCACACGTCTAAGTGTTTTATTATTACGTAATATAACTGACAGTAGCTAGCTACGTAGCTATCCAGCAGTTTATGTTTATGAGAAGAAGCAGTGTGTTTATTGTCTCATTCCAGATGCGTGCACTTACCATCCTGGAGTTCCGGTTTTCCACGACGCCCTGAAAGTAAGTCACTCAACAACCTTAATGCGCTTTCTTTGATTGTTTAGCTACAACAAATGCTCTCTTTACCATCTGTGTGTGTGTGTGTGTGTGTGTGTTGTGTGTGTTGTGTAACACAGGGTTGGTCATGTTGCAAGAGACGCACTACGGACTTCTCGGATTTCCTCAGCATCGCTGTAAGTGAACAGCTCCCAGCACGGCCGCGTCTCAAACCTCACCGTGTTCACTACGTAGTGCCGTAGTGCGCGAGGTCTAGTGACACAACGCAATCCCACAATGCACTGCGATTACACTGGGGTCTAGCTAACGTAGTTGTGTGGAAGTGTGTTGTTCTAGACCAGCGTGGTTCTGTTGTCATGGACACTCCACAACCTTGTTGGCCTGTGGTTCTGTCCACAGCTGTATTGTACTGATTACTCCAGAACAGCTTGGTTCTGTTCTAAACTGCATACTGTTCTAGACCCTTATTATTTTACGGTTCTCTTTTAAATCTGTTTTCTGTATTGTTATGTGCTTCTCTTCGAGAACCGTGCGGTTCTGTTCTAGCTCTGTATTGTAGTGTGTTTGTTTTAGAGCGGTGTCGTGTGGTTCTGTCGCAGAACTGCAACATTGTGTGGTTTTGTCCTAGAACCATATTGTCCTGTGGTTGTGTTCTAACCTGCATAGTGTTCAGATCAGTTCTAGAATTATATTGTTGTCTAGTTGTGTTCTAGAGCACCACAGTTCTGTTCCAGAATTGCATTCCTGTCTAGTTCTGTTCTAGAACACAATGGTTCTATTCTCAAATGCATAGGACTGTTTTAGAATAGTACTGTTGTCTAGTTATGTTCTAGAGAAGCATGGGTCTGTTCTAGAATTGTATTGTTGTCTAGTTCTGCTCCAGAACAAAATGATTCTGTTCTAGAACACACAGGTTATGTTTTAAACGGCATAGCCCATGGTTTTGTTCTAGAGCTGTATTGTTGTCTAGTTCTTTTCTAGAACACCGTGGTTCTGTTCTAAATTACATTGTGCGTGTTTCTGTTCTAGAATCATATTGTTGTCTAGTTGTGTTCTAGAGCACCATGGTTTTGTTCCAGAATTGTATACTCATCTAGTTCTGTTCTAGAATTGTTTTGTTATCTAGTTAGGTTCTAGAGAAGCATGGTCCTGTTCTAAACATTATAGAAAAAGGTTCTGTTCTAGAATTGTATTGTTGTCTAGTCCTGCTCCAGAACAAAATGATTCTGTTCTAGAACACCACGGTTCTGTTATGGACCTCTGTTGTTTTTTTGTTTGTTTTTTTTGTTCTCTTTTAAAATTGTAATGTTGTGGGGCTCCGTTAAAAAATTACATTGTTTGGTTGTATTCTAGAACCATGTAGTTGTGTGGTTCTGTTTTAGAGCTTGGTTGTTGTTCATGTTGGTGTTACAGGGCTGCACTAAAGGTCGCCATAACGAACAGAAACCGCCCGAGCCGGTGAAGCCCGAGGTGAAGACGTCCGGAGGGAAGAAGGAGCTGGAGGATCTGAAACCGCGGTTTAATGAATACATCATTCAGGCTCCTAAACCTGTGGAGTTCATCCAGAGACCCAGGTACAGAGCTAGAACCGAGTACAACACACGCACACACACACACACACACACACACCAACACCAACATGTACACCATCACAGTTCAGAGTCAGAGTAAAATCTTACACTCTTTAAAATAGACACCACTAATCCTCTGTGTGTGTGTGTGTGTGTGTGTGTGTGTGTGTGTGTGTTTCAGTGCTGATGAGCCGCTGGTGGAACTGCAGCAGAAAGTGTCTCCGTCCCTGAGACAGGCGCTCGAGAACCTCAAACTAGCAGAAACCAATCAGATTTCAGAGAAAGGTAAACCTCAGCCAATCAGAATACTTCACTATAACTGAGAGGCACAAGGACCAGACAGGTCATGGTGTGTGTGTGTGTGTGTGTGTTTTGCAGAGGATGAGGGGAATGAGGTGAAAATCGGAACAGCATGTAAAAATGGAGGTTGCTCTAAGGTAACAAACACACACACACACACACACACACACATATATATCCTTATGGTCTAACAGCTATTAGGAAGTGTGAAATACTCAGTGTGTGTGTGTGTGTGTGTGTGTGTGTGTGTGTGTGTTTCAGACTTTCTCTGGACCAGCAAGTGAAGAGGAGAAGTGTGTGTTTCACCCAGGAGTTCCCATCTTCCATGAGGGGTGAGAGAGAGAGAGAGAGAGAGAGAGAGAGAGAGAGAGAGAGAGAGAGACACACACACACACACACACTATATGGAACGTCTATTCAGTGCTGTAACGTGTGTGTGTGTGTTTGTCTGCAGGATGAAATACTGGAGCTGCTGTCGGAGGAAAACGTCAGACTTTAACACATTTCTTTCTCAGGAGGGTTGCAGCACAGGAGCTCACGTGTGGAGGAAAGCTGACGTAAGGGAAACACACAAACACACACACACAAACACACACACACACACTTGTGACCAGTGTCTGAAAGTCAAGAATGGCATTAGTTTGATTTGTTGTGTGTATGTGTTTGTGTGTGTGTGTAGGGGAAGAAGGTGGTACCCTGTCGGTTTGATTGGCATCAGACTGCTAGTCATGTGACCATCTCCATCTACGCTAAACACTCCAACCCAGAGCTGTGTTCCGTACGGGCCAACAGCACCACGGTGAGTTTGTGTATATAGGAGTGTGTGTGTGCGCGCGCGCACTGTAGGGGTGTGTGTGTGTGCACGCATGTTAACACCTACATTATTTCTATGTGTGTGATTTTGTACAAATGACACTGTTTGCCCTTGCTTGTTGCTTTTAAACAGTGTGTGTGTGTGTGTGTGTGTGTGTGTGTGTGTGTTGTCCATGGCAGGTGTGTATCAACGTGATCTTTGAGGGAGAGAAGGAGTTTGAACAGAATATCAGTCTCTGGGGGGTGAGTCTATGTGTCAAAACTCAGCTTACGATTATTCCTTACATTACACTTATTGTTTAGAATTTAATCAGCGCACTAATGAAAATTAAACCTCGACCAATCAGAGCACAGAGAAAGGTAAATGTTGACCAATCAGAGTGCAGAGAAAGGTAAATGTCAACTGAGAGAGCAGAGAGAGGTAACAGTTGACCAATCACTGTACAGGGAAATGTAAATGTCGACCGATTAGAGCACAGAGGAGGACAAATACTGAATAATCAGACCGCAGTGAAACCGTAAATGACGACTAATCATTTAATAAATTAAAAGTATTGAACAATCAGAGCACAGATTAAGGGTAAAGCACAGAGAAGGACAAACATTGTCCAATCAGAATGCAGAGAAAAGTAACTTTCAACCCAATCAGAGAGCAGAGATCTGTAAATGTCGACCAATCGGAGAGCAGAGATCTGTAAACGTAGACCAATCACAACACAGAGAAAGGTAAATGTCAACCAGTCAGAATGCAAAGAAAGGGAAACGATGACCAATTGGAGCACAAAGAAATATAAAAAAACAGCATCCCGTGATGATGTAATCAGTGTGCGCCTAGTGATGCGTTTCAGTGAGAAAGTAAAAGGTGATGTCACTGTTCTCGTGTCCCGGCAGGTCATCGATGTCAGCAAGAGCATCATGAACATGATGGCTGCCAAAATTGAGATCATCATGAAGAAGGCGGAGCCAATGTCATGGGCGCGGCTCGACCTGCCCCCGCCCACTCCTAATTCAACCAATGAGAATAAAGAAAAGGAGAACGTGTAGAGGAAAGAGACTGAGAGTGTAATAACTTTTAGAGCGCTAACTCGGAACAACACACACTGTATTTCTGTACTGTACACACACACACACACACACACACACTGTATTTATGTACTGTATACACACACACACACACTTGAACCTCAGCCGAATAAATGCAGTTCATTAAGGAAGAATAGCGCAGATTGCACCAACCCATAAGACCTCAACACACACACACACACACACACATATATTTCTGATAAAAATAGAACACATACCATACACTGACTATGAAACATGATCTCACACACACACACACACACGGCCTGCTTCTATTTCATTCCTTCACAATGTGTCCTTTGTCTTTCCTCTCACAGAGTGCCTGTGCTGGCCAAGTCTCTCAGTAACGCACACACTGACACACACTCGCTCCGTCTCATTTGCCCTTCCCTTCACAGACTGCCCCGTTCCCTAAACGAAGCTAGAGGGTACAGGAATGTGAAAACTCATTGTTGCATGTTTGCTAATTGGACAAGATGGCTTTTGAATATTCATATTCACAGAAGCATGATGGGTAATACGATAATAAATCGTGAGCTGATTGGATAGTCAACATTAAGACATCTGAGGTATTCCTGAACCTTTTACAGATAATAGAAATGTCTAAAAAAGGTCTGATTCTGGGCCCTGCTGCATTTCCATGTGTCCTCATCGACTCTCCCTTGTGCACTTCACCACCCTGAACCCTTTATGATGCCATTTTAAAGACGAAGCTGTTTGTAAGCATAAACAGCACTTAGCATTTAATTGGCTGTGCTCAAATTAGGTTTTATGTCCTTTACTTTATTTCCGGTAGCAAGTCATCCAGCTATCTAATTAACAAGCAAGCTGAAAGTCCAAAACCACACCGTATTGATTAGAGAGTGCACTTAGGTACATCAGTGTCTAAATGATGTTCTCTAAGGTATACACAACACTGGTGCACATCTGTTCACTATTTTAGGAGCTTTTCTATTACATGTCTATTCCAGAAAGCACAGTGTAGAAGATCTAGTGTTGTCAAGCAATCCCAGAATGCACTGCGTAGGGTTTTTGTCTAAATAATGTACCCTCGATGGTAGAGAAGACCCATAAAAGATGGACACGGAGAGAGTCATGCATAAATCCAGTGCTCCTCCTGATTATGCCATCTGGGTCAACAAGAGGCGGGGCTTAATTTAAATATGATTAGCCAATCACAAGCATGATCCTCACCTCAATAGTCTACTTAATGTTACTTAGCTTGCTTGAAAACCTGGCTAGCTACTTACTAAGAGTGTGACGATATGGCGTATTAATATATCGTTTCATTCGATACCAAGCTCTAGATTTTTTATACCTCTGAGTATTGTACACTATTCAACACACTGCATAATAAAGTCTATTTGTCATAAAATACTGCTTATGTTACGTGACGTGAACTAGGCATTTAAACGTAATCTATATGTCTTATTGTTACGTCAAGATTATTGTACTTTTATAATGTTTTAATCAATTGAAAACGGAAACCTACGGCAGTGGTTATTTCATCAAAAATGCATCATAGAGACACCACTGTATCGAAAAACATATTGCATTTTAAATCTGCATACCTACTGCTGGAGAAGGAACGTCAAAATTAGCTAACCTGTGCTAGCAAGGCCCTGTGTTTACGTAGCTTGAGTAGCTAATGCTGTTAAACTCATTGTGTCTTTGTGAAGTGGAATGAAAGTCTCGCAGCGAGGACACGTGATCAGGTTTGCGATTAGCTAATGAAATTTATCTTAAGCTCCACCCTTGTTGCTCTGAAGATGCCCAAAATTTAGAAAGAGAATTTAGAGTGCACACTCATGGCCGGTCCTGTCTGATCTAACAGATTAGTGAGGAGTCACGATGCTTCTAGATATTTCTAGATCATTTCCTCGGCTTACTGTAACACACAATTTGTGTCTGAGTGCTTTAATATATGTGTGTAAATTATTGAACATGTGATGAAATATTTTCATGGTAACTGAATATTCTTTGTTCCTCTGATCATGTAAATCTGAATCATTTTTTTCCTTTTTTTTTAAACCTTTGTCCAAAGAACATGTCGACACCTTTAACCTCATTAAAAATGGGAGGTGCTATGAATATGCATGAATGTAGGATCTGGAAACTTCTAGCAAGCGCTGAAGCTGAGAATTACTTTGTATAGGCGGAAGAACTGAAAGTCTTCTTCCAAACTGCTGATCAGATTCCAGCGAAAGTAAAGAAGCTCTTATTTAATAAATGATGTCAATGAAATAAACCTTAAGAAGAATATAGGGTTGTCTTTCATTCTGCGAAATTAGATTTAAGTTGATGCTGTTTATACGGCTAAATGTTTCTGAGGTTTGGATTAAACCCTTTTATTTCAAGTTACCAATCAAACAGGTTAATAACTATAGGAACTCAATAATAAATCTAGCTTTCATTATAACAGATTATGAACTAAATTTTTAAAGATTGCAGACTCCCTGCTTATGCTGTCCAGACACCACTTTGGTTTAGAGCACAAAGTTTTTGCGTATCTCGTCATTATTTTTTAATCATTCTGATATATCGTCATTTCAGACCATGATGGGTTTAAAAAAAAAAAAAAAAAAAAAAACAGTCCATGAAAAAAAAGATGTAGTCAAATACAAGAAACAAATGTGTCTCAGTATGTAAGAGTTCTGGCTCTTAGCCTGAACGTCACTAAAACCCAGTGTACGTTAGACGACTTTCTCTTAATGCGACTCTTTCACCTCACACAATCGCACTGTCTGACCTCCACAAACCGAGATGAAGATCACACAGACCCCATGAGATTTAGAGAGTTTTATCAACTTGTGCAGTGTCGATTTGGTACATTGTAAGAATTTTTCAATTAAAAAAAAAACCCACATTCTTTAAAACTTACTCATTACTAATTAATTGATTGATTGCATAAGGAATAAAACACTTGGCCCAGTGCTGCTTTAGGAAAATGATCAATTATGAGATGGTGTGATGTTACGCAACCTGAAACTGAATTACTGTTACGACCCCAAAGTTGATTATTTTCCTATAACTGCACATCCAAATTGCTTCATTCCTCTAATACCACAGCAATATTGGCAATTTCATTTTCTTTTTTTCTTTTTTTTTTCAATTATTTATCATATTTATCATTTTGTTGTGGAACATCCACGAGACGTTAGCTCTAGTTAGGCTGCATGTTATACCAACTATAGCAGACTTCTGTCCTGAAGACTTTCCTGTTGTGAAAAAAACTTACGGTTACAACACGCTGAAACTGGAGACTTCTTCCATAAATGTTAAACATCTCTTTACAGAAAACTTCACCATACCACAGTGTGTGTGTGTGTGTATATATATATATATATATATATATATATATATATATATATATATATATATATATATATATATGTAGTCTTAGAGTGTCTACATATTATTAGTCTTAGATTACGTGGCGTCCCTGTGCATAGAAACGATAACGTATTCCTTAAACCTGCACTACTGTCAGAGCTGCTGTTATAGAAAATTCATCAACACCTTCTGACCAATCAGAGTCGCAAATTCAACAGCACTGTAGTGACATCCTAGATCCAAATTGTTTCATCAATCTGATCTAGTGTATGTGTGTAATATATATATATATATATATATATATATATATATATATATATATACACACACACACACACACACACACACATTATGTTATTTATAAATTGTTTTTTTTCCCAGGGAACAGCACTGGAGCGGTCGTGACGAAACCACAGCTGCGTAATTGTCTCTGCTCTGCTGTCCACTCCATCCGGGGCATGTCTGAGGTCATGTATGTAGAAGAGGGCAGTTAGCGTCTCCTCTAAGTCCTGTCATGTTGCAACAGGTGTTTGATTTTTGTGGCTGGGAATTGGCAACAAATTCAAATTTGGGAGAAAATCTCAGGCTCGAGATCTAATCTCAGACCGACTGTCTTGAGGTCAGAGAGATCAAAGGTCAGCTCACGCGACGGGGCGGAGTGTATCAGCGGCGGCGTTGACGGTGAAAGCAGCGATGCTGATCTGTCTCTTCACCTCGCTCCAGGCTCTCTCAGGCTCGGCGGCGTTCTCGATGTCAAACAGGGCGTCGTAAATCCCGGGGAACGACTCGCCCGCGTACTTATTGTGGCTGCTGGGAGCGAACACCACGTGCCTGCAGGACAGAGAGAAAACAGGACGACAGAAATGACATACAGCTTTCACAACTTTTCCACTTTAGGTTTTGCTCCATCTCATTCATCTGTAGCATTTTATGGTTAAAAAAACATGAGCAGGAAAACACAGGACTGTAAAACCCTGACCTCATCTACTACTCCCCTTCCATTCTCATCCCCTAGAGGGAGCGCTTTCAAAGAGAGAAAAAAAGACAACGTGAGAGCAGGAAAATAAAACCTGGCTTTGGCTGTGTCTCATTTAGATTCCCTCCCTTTCCTCTGTACACTACAGCAAGCTGAAACGTCGACCGTGTTCACTTCCCTTCCTCTCTGTCACTGGGTTCTCTGTCATGTTCCCTTCCTGTAAAGTGCATTCTTCATTCCTCGAGCTTTGTGCATAGAAGTGTAAAGAGACACAGCCGACCGTCTCGTGTTGATGACATCACAAAGTGAGACAGGTTTACCTGTAGAAGGGTCGACCGGGGAGGCCGAGAGGATCAATAAACGCCCGCTCCAGATACATCAGCTGATCATTCACCATCCGCACTGAGAGAGAACTGAGAGAGAGAGAAAGACAGATAGAGACAGATGGAAAAAGGAGAGAAAGACACAGACAGGAAGAGAGATAGATGGAGAATGAGACACGAAAAGAAAATTAGAGACAGACATAAAAAGAGGGGGACAGAGAGATGGATGGCGAAAAAGAGAGACAGAAAGAGATGAGAAGACAGTGTGAGATGGAGAAAGAGACAGAGAGAGATAAAAAGAAGGAGACAGACAGAGTGAGGGGGAGAGTGAGACAGAGAGATGGGAAGACAGCGAGAGATGGAGAACATGACGGAGAGAGACAGACAGACAGACAGCAAAGATTGAGAAAGTTATAGACAGAGAAGAACAGAGAGAGAAAAAGAGAGAGACAGCGAGACATGGAAAGGGACAAAAAAGAGAGAGAGAAAGAGACGGGGAGAGATGGAGGAAATGTTAAAGAATGTTGGAATGTGACTGATCTTTGTGAGATTTCCTGCATAGTACTGTGTGTGTGTGTGTGTGTGTGTGTGTGTTTTACTTGGCTGTGTCGAGTGTATTCAGGCGCTGCTGAAACTCCTGTGCTGCGTCTGTGAAATTGTCCACCGCTGAGAACAGAGCATCTGTAAAACACACACACACACACACACACAAGTTTCCTGTTCAGTTTTCTGAGCTTCCAATAAGCCAAAACTGTTTGGGGTTCTGTACGAGTCTGGCTTTCGGCTGTGTCTCATTTTTAACTGTGTTAAGCACTTCGCGTTTGGAAATGAAATTCGGCTGTGTCTCATTCAGAGCTAGATTCTCCTAGAAACAAAAAGAGAGTAATAATTTCCATGTAGTGTCATTGTCCCATCATTTACTCGCCCTAGACGAGTGAGAGAAGAAGGGACACTTTAGGAAAG
>CM040467.1:2022568-2037390 GCA_022758105.1 Pangasianodon gigas
AGGTGGAGACGCTCCGCCCATATTCCTACAGGAAGTGAGGAAGTGAGGAAGTGACATTGAGATCGAGTCATTATGAATCACGTTCCACATTAAATCTGATCAAGTCTGACTCACTTCAGCAGATGGACAGCATCACCGTAGCCAATAGGATGTACTGGAATTTTAGGAAGCCCCACCCCCTTGTCTAGACTGAATCTGTAAGTGTACTCTATGAGGGAGAAAAAACGTTCATATTTACATGATAAATCCAGAACAAACTCGAAATATATAGTATATTAATGTTCAAAAAGAGTCTTAAAGAGTCTGAGGGATAAATTAGCGCACCTTTAGCGGGGTAGCCGGGGGTTAGAGGGTCTCCGGCTCCATTCAGATTCAGGACGTTGCCCCGTTGTGCGCCCCCTTCAGGCAGGTTCCATCCTTCAGGGTACGGCTTCACGCCCTCAGCGCAGTAATCCGACGGATCCGAGTACAACACGATGCCTTTGGCACCGGCTAACATGGCATTTTTTACCTAACACACACACACACACACACACACACACACCCTCCTCAGTCTTCAATACACTTAGATATGCTAACGACTTTAATAGACGACAGTCTAGACATCTAACCAGACAAGCAAGCAACACAAGCAAGCGATTTTAGTGACAACGGCACACAACAAAACACAAGCGCCGCAAATAACAAGTGAATTTTCCAATTTTTTTTTTTAATTTTACGCTAATTAGGTACGATACAGATACGATTAGCTCGAATGATTCCTACACTCTGTGTGGTGCGACGTTTTTTCAGTTCCCCACTCACAACTTTAGTTCCTGCCTGTGATTAGTTCCCATTTACTGTTTGACGCACAAAAATGGATATACAACGTACAAGTCGAAATTTTACTCGCAGTTTATCCTCTCTCTAACTCCCAGCATTATTCTGTGTCTGTGTGTGTCATGTTCTTACGTTTGATTTCTGCCTTGACTTCAGTTTGTACTTGTTGATCCTCTGCACACACATATAGATACCTCATGATTTAGTCTCTGTTCTATTTTCTGAGGTTGCGGTGACCCTGTGATACGTTACGTGTTTTCCTTTCATCACATCCTGGTCCTCGTGTTCCATCGTCAGTGCTAGTCTAATCTGTACCTAAATGTTAAAGACGATTTCTATGTGTTAGTGTCTCTCTAAGGTGTGTCTATTAGTGGATATTGGTGGTTGTGTGTTTGTTACTGAGGTCTCCCTTCCTCTCACTGAAAAGGTACAAAGTTAAAAAAATCCTGATGTTTCTGCTGCCTGTGATGTTCACTCTGTGATGTTCTCAGTGTCTCTTTCCTTCTATATCCTTGTTGGTTCGACTACCTTTGGAACGAGGGAAGTTAGAAGCAGCACTGATTGGAACACAGCCAGTTCTTCTTTTCTTACCTTATTGCCTCTGAAGATTTTGCCGTATCGGGCGATGACGATTTTGCCCGTGCAGTTGATGCCCATCTCCCTCTCCAGCTTGAAAAAATCCTCCGTCCTGCCGTAGTTCACATACACCAAATCACCCTGAGGACAAACACACACACACACACACACACACTCGTTAAGAGATCAATCAGTCCTGCTCAGTGTTTAGTCATATTATTTAAATTAGTTATACATGTTTTTCTGTGCACATTAGAACCTATGCTAATGTGCCCTCGCTCGCTAGCTAGCTCACGCGCGTGAACAGCAAGGAGGCGTGTTAGCTAACTGAGTGGAGGTAACGTAACAAGGCAGCACGTTTAGCTAACAGCGCATTGTCAAATTTCCAAATTGTCACCAAAACTATTGTCATTCCAACAAAATCTGAAGACTTTGAAAACTTCACTCGAGGCACAGTGTTGAGCTAGCAAGCATAGCTACTGCACTAATCACCACATCCTTCAACGCTAGCTTATATTGTACCCAGTTTTATTTAATAGTGTGATATTTACTAGATAACATCTATTTATTTTTAGCTATTCCAAAGCTACTTTAGTGTAATGGTAGCTAGCTACAGGGCAAACAAAATGGCGATCACGAGGTTGCCTCAGCTTCAGAGAATCTTTGCTAATTGTTTTGCTAATCAGTTCCTTGCTAGCAAGTTTCATTTAACTCTATTATCAGTTTACTTTTTAAAGAGCTCTTTGCTAGCTTGATATTTATGTTTAGCTAACATATTTCAGAGACAGCTTCTTGTTCTACCATTAGCTAGCCAGCTTTAGCTCTTTTTTTTTTATGAAATAAAAAATATTTCTTGAATTTGTTTCAATACAGCACATGGATAAGACAGCCATGTAACCTTCAGTGTCCATGATGGCAGTGTGGACCAGGCCGGTGTGTATCGTTACCTCTGGTTGTCCCTGCGCAGAGAAGGCGTTGTACGGAGGAACGATGTCACTCACGTTCTCATAACCCTCAGGCACTGGTTCAGCCAGAGACGACTTCATGACCTGTGTGTGTGTGAATGCAAACGCACTAATGATGACTAACTGGAACAGTCTGATTAATTACAGTATATTAATTACAGCACTGTTAAATTCGCAAATCTGATTGGTCAGAAGGTGTTGATTAGTTTTCTATAACAGCAGCTCTGACAGTAGTGCAGCTGCAAATCACAGGTTTATATTAATGCGCTCGTTCTCATACGTTATCGTTTCTATAGTAACAGCTCTTCACAGATAGTTGTATTACTCAATTAGAAATTTACTTTTTTGCTAGAATTTTATTACAGAAAAAAGAAATAGTTACATAGATAGTAGCAAAGTAGTAAACTTCAGTATACTGTAGGATGTAAGAAATAAAACAATTGGGGACATGCCATTGTAGGAAAATAATCAACAACGGGGTAATGTGATACTGTTACCACCCAGAAGTTGATTATTTTCCAATTACAGCACACCCCAAAGTGTTTTATTCCTCTTAAACCAAAGCAACTTGTCAATGTTTACAATGTTTATTAATTAAATAATGACATATTGTTTTTTTTTAATCCATTTACAGTTACAATAAATGTTGAAGAGGTTACTTCCTGTTATTACTAAAGTTATAAAAGTCGTTCCCTCAACAACCTTCAACGTAATTAGACGCAGGTTGTCGTGTGAGCACTGAAAGTGGAGACTCCTTCCATAAATGTTAAACAAACATCAACTAACAAACAGTTATATGTGTTTACATTTTTTTAAATGTTTATTATTAGTATAAGAATATTTAGCATGTCCATGATACAAGTCCCTGTGTAAGTTGTTACCATAGAAACGATAACATATTAGAACGAGCGCATTGACATAAACCTGTGATGATGAATTAGAGCCGGATCTACTGTCAGAGCTGCTGTTATGGAGAATTAATTTATCAACATCTCGTGACCAAACAGATTCGAGAATTCAACAGGTCTATGGTGTAAATGTACTTAATGCATTTATGGTACAGATTAAAGACGTATTGAGGTGTACTATAGTTTCATACTGGAGCAGACGTTGCCTTTTAAATGAAGTCTTGTGACATCATAAATGATAAACTCATGGCACACACACATAATCATGTGGTGCTGTGGAAAACCGCAGCGTGAGCACATTCACTGCGGTTCAGCTGACTGACCTGTGAGGAATCTGTGGGAGGGGGTGTGAAAAAAAAAAAAAGAAAGCATAGCACCATCTATCTTCCTCTAACGCAGTTTTCATCTCTTTCTTCATTTCCTTTTTAACTTTCTAACTTTTTTCTTCTTTTATTCCCACCTCTCTCTCTTTATGAGGCTACATGAGGCCCAAGATGAAAGGTTCTATTAGAAAAGCGGGCGCTAGTACATTAACTACAGCATTAATACGAACTTTCATCATCATCATCATCATGAAGTCATGTGTATCCATGTTTGCCGCTCCATAATTACAGTAATTACAGGTATGTTATTTGTTCCAGTCCTTACATCAGGGCTAATAAACACCTCTAGCGTACATCTGATATATAACTAGCCTCAGCCGTTACATCATTTAAAAAAAAAAAAAAAAAAAGACGTAACCTATTTCAAGCATTTATTTCTACAAAAAAGCGGAATTTTCTCAAGGGAACCAGATCATTTGAAGCTTGAAATTGGTTTAATAATCTTATTTTCGTATTACAATAATCCCTTTAAGGAGAAATATTTGCTATGTTTGCCTAAATGCTGTATTTCTTTACCGTATTGCTGTAATGCTGTATTTAATGAGATATAAGTTTTTGCTCTGTGGTTTGTATAGAAAAATATAAAATCAGGAAAAACAGATCTGAGCGAAGCTTTATGCCATCAGTGGGTCCTGTGGTGATTTTTATAAACTTATGTATCTTTTCCATGATGTGAACTATATCTGTTCAAATGCTGTCTTACGCTCGCATGAGAACAAGTGTCAACTCCTGAGGATGTGTGTGTGTGTGTGTGTGTGTGTGTGCGTGTGTGTTAGTGTGGCAAGAGACTTGCTTTATATTTTTATCACATAGCAGAGATATGAGCAATAGAGGAATCTTGCAGCTTCAACCTCCCTTTTTTGGATGTGGGATATGGGAGGAAGACTATGATGATGAAGAATAGCCTTTTTCATATAATAAATAAGTCCATGTATGGTAAAGGGAAGAAGGTGGATCTATGTTAATCAAGTCTGTTTGTAACCAATCATGTACTTTACTCCTTGTTCTCTATATGACGAATAATTAACCTATGCTTCTATGTATGTTCATGCAAAACTCGAGAACCCTTTGTAGCTCTCTGAGGTGAACTTAAAGTAGAAGTGGCTGCCTGGAATTGAAAATAAGTACTTTAATGAAATAAATATTTGCTTCCGCACATTCAAGTGTTGGTGGTGACGTCTAGAAAAGGTGAACTTCCACCAGTCCAGAGTTATTGGAACTACACCGCTTTTCTATGAAGCCACGTTCGGACTGAATTAGTTTTACATAATTATTACCGCCATATCTCTGGGAATTAAGTCTCACCTCATTCAGTCATAACAATCATCTTTACAGACTGCACATGCAGGCATCTGAAAAGACTGCATTATATCCTGTGGAAAACGAGGTTTCGTGCTTTTTCTTTAGTATATCATCTCCTGCTGAAACCAAACCGAAAACAAGTCTGAGTTTAAACGCAGAACAATAAAATACAGGCGATGTTTAATAGGATGTGCCGGAGAAGCAACACTTACAGAGGGTTTAGGTGAGCTAATGAGTTCCTAGCACAGGTACAGCTGACCTATTAATGATCAAGTGCAACTGACGAGGAGGACACATGCCTTACAACAAGTGCTTAGAATAAAAGGCGTACACCAATATAATAATCGGTGTGTGTAGTAGTTCAAATGAGGCGCATGTGGTATGCATGGAATTTTTAGTATGACAACCATCTCTGTGACTTCTTCCAAGAGATCGTTTATCATGTGCAAATTACTACAGACATCCTCCAGCAACATTACGTAACATATCTTATCCTGTCTGAACAGCACTTTAGTTTCACTGTAATTAGTGAATAATATGCTTTAAGAAAAAAACAAGTGAATAATAAGCTGGAAGTTTAAGCTTCATGATCTGGTCTTATGAGTGTAAGAATTCTAGCATGTATCCTAAATATTGCATTTGAAATCATGTTTGTTGATTAAAAAAAGCCTTCTTAACATTGTTTATATCATTATTTGTTCATTCATGTTTTGGGGGAATAAAGTGCACAGATATACCTGTCACTACAGCCTTCTAAACCTGAAACGTGTTAGGAGTTAGGGATCAGGGACAGGGGCTTGGATTAGGATTTGTTAGGAGGACTAGGTGTTGTACTGTGCAGCGTGTACCTCGTCCCCGTGCTGGTCCACTACAGAGATGTAGTTCGGCCTGGTGGTGTTCGGATACGAGAGCAGAACATCGTACCACACGAGCTCGGCCGAGTCGAGCCCAAACGCTAGCCACTCCTCCCGAATCTGCTCAGCCAATCGCAGGTTCTGCTCCGTTCCCGCCAAGTGGGGCAGACGAGTGAACTTCCTGTTCGGCAGAAAGAAGGCCGCTGATTGGCTGATCTACTGTAGCTAAGGTACTTAAAGTGCGTGTGGATATGTGTGTGAACCTAAGATGCTGTTTGATGTTGCCTGCATGGATTTCATCCAAGAACTCCTGCAGGAAGTCATGCTTCGGCTTTTCATGCTGCGTGTCAGCAGGTCTCGCAAACCACCCTAAGACGAAAAGACAGTTTAAACTGCTGGACTTCTGGACTGTCGGACACGTCTTCACTCCCCTCACATATATATATACATATATATATCACTGCGCCCATATACAAGGGTCCAAAGATCAGAGTCCATCTGCTACCAAGAACTGTTTCTTCTCACCTGACAGAGTCTAATAAACACTGTATGGTAGGTATGGATCTGGTCAGTAATTTATTATACAATACACTCAAATATTCACACACTCAAAGAAACACCATCAGTAATCTACTCTGGAGCTCGAGTGCCTCAAACTTCCATGCTAATCCCACCATCAATGCCATCGCACTTGTCATCTCGTAGACGGCTAATTGGTTGAGCCGATTTCTCAGAAGTTCTCATCAATTTCTCTCATTTTTTGCTCACTGTCCCCTCTCTCTCTCTTTCAGCTAATAACAACATGATAAATACTGACAGTGGAAAAGATTTTAAGAAAGAAGAGCAATTAGGGGGTTATATACAATGGCTTGTAAAAGTATTCAAACCCCTAATTTGTTTGAATAACAAATGAAAAATGCACATATTTGTCCTGTCAGCATTTTTTTTTTTATCACAAACTCATTTTCCAGATGAAAGATAGCCTTCATCTTTGTAATTTTAAACCAAAAACAACAACAACAACAACAAAATAGTGTTAAACTGTCATTGACGAAAATGAAGAAATAAAGTGAAAATGAAGATGCATTGTAAGGAAGCTGAAGAGAGTATAATAGAGTGTAAAATTATATCTAGGAGGCTGGAGATCCCGGTAAGCGCTGCTGGATCAGCAGTGAGGAAGTGGAAGCTGGATCTCACCACCCAAGCACTGACTAGACATCCGCAAAACTCAGCACAAAAACAAGCCAGTGAGGCCAACAGTGACTCTGAAGGAGTGACAGAGTGCAGTCAGTGAGAGTGGAGTGAAGATGCACCAGACAACCAATTCCTGTAACTCGGGACTGTATGTGAGGTGGCTAGAAAGAAACCCTTGCTCAAGGAGAGCCAGATGAAAACATCAGAGTGACCCAGTGAAGTTTTTTTGGTGTGATGAAACCAATATGGAGATACTGTATTTGGTATTTATCTAGCCTAAATTATTATCCAGTATAAACTGTAATCTGAGAAATGCAATAAAAATTCATTCAGCAATTTTACTGGTAGCATAAATATATATTCCCTGTAGATTTTTCATAATTTACACACACTATATTGGAGTCCAAAGCTGATAAAAGTCTTTAAATTAAAGCTTTACTGATTAGATTAATTAGTTTTGTTCTGCAGTTAAATGATGAGAAAGCAATCTGGTTGGGGTTAAAGGTCACTGGATATCTCACACACACACACCCTGCAACATTATGTTGTTATGTAAAACCTCTGCGTCGCGCGCCTTCCATGGCCTACACCGGGGGTCGTGAAGCCGCACAGCTGACCACCGAATCCGATACCGTTATTTCTACCTCGCGCTGCACGAGCCAACCGCTGGAAGTGAGAGAGAAATCACACACACACACTCTCTCTCTCTCTCACACACACACACTCACACACACACACACACCACATAAGCACGTGCGTGAACTTACCGATGATAAAGCCTACGAAGAACAAGAGCGTGAAGACGGTGAGCCACTGCAACCAGCGCACGAGCTTCTTTTTCGCTCCCATTGAAGTGCGCGCGAGAGAGTTTGCTCTGAAAGCCACACAGCGCGCGCTCACACACAAGTTTATGCAGGACGGGTGTGTGTGTGTGTGTGTGTGTGAGTGAGTGAGTGTGTGTGTGTGTGAGAGAGAGAGAGAGAGAGAGAGAGAGAGAGAGAGAGAGAGAGAGACATAATTAGCGTGCTCATTTGCATACTGGCACGCGATTGGATGATATGTAGAGTGAGGGGAAAAAAATTATTCAGGAATGTAAATAATTTTGCGGGGCGAATTGAGAACGCAAATCCAGAAATGCGGGACAGCATGTGACGTGGGTGAAAAAAAAAGAAAAAAAAAAAAGAAAGAAAGATGTTTTATGAAATTAAAATATGTTTAAAGAAAGACTATGTGTAATCAAATTATTTGCTTATTTTATTTATGATAGATAGATAGATGGATAGATAGATAGATGGATAGATGTCGAATTGAACTTGTTTTGTTCCAGATATCTAGCTGAGTATGTAATTGTTATTCTTAAATGATCCCCACCCACAAGCCAGCTCTCCCCTGTAACAGGAAGTCTAACATGTGCTTCCTCTGAGACACATGAAGCCAGCAGCTGAAGCTTTTCAAACTGCTGCTCATGCTGCCTCACATGGCAGTGTAACGTCCTCGGAGGAAAGACTATCCTCTCCTAGCCACATCCATGACCTCCCACTGGCTAGTGTCGCTGTGATTGACAGGGGGGAGAGATTATGCCATAAAGTCACTCTTCAAGTGGCCTGCGG
This sequence comes from Pangasianodon gigas, assembly GCA_022758105.1. Taxonomy (NCBI): domain Eukaryota; kingdom Metazoa; phylum Chordata; class Actinopteri; order Siluriformes; family Pangasiidae; genus Pangasianodon; species Pangasianodon gigas. The sequence goes on from CM040467.1 coordinate 2,031,180, forward strand.
TTTGAGGGGCGTGGCTTTGGGCTCGTGTGCGCCACCTGCAGGCTGCAGAAGGAGAGGCACAGAACTGCTCTTCACCACCAGATGGCGCTAATGACCCACTCTTACTCAGTTCAGTGCTTTACAACGTTCAACTTCACTACTATTTTAGCAATTTTAACTTTAAGATTTAACTTTAAAGATGAACTTTATATTTATTAATTTTTGTTTTGAGGTTGTTTAGCTCTTTAACAGTTGATAGGTTATATTTAGTCTTGATTTAATATGAAAATAAAATATTATTAATATGAAAATCTTAATATTTTAAACATTATCAGTTAAATATTTGCTGAATCACTTGTTAACCATCTCTGCTGAAAATCTTATCTATCCATACGATACTAATTTCTAAAATATTGTTATGTTAATGTAAGAAAAAATTTAAAGATATAAGGATACAAGCCTTAATTCTGTTTTATTATTTTTTCACTATTTTTTGTTACAATTAATAAAAAATATGAAGTTACTGTATGATTTTTTTTATGTCACTAAACAGTTAGATCTGATTGATCAACTAATCCAACTTTTGACTTTTGTAATTGTTTTTTTTAACCAGACATTTTTTTCACCTTTGTGACCAAGAATGAAACTTTTATTGCATTAATATTTTTTTTCATTAATTTTATTCCAAAACATTTTTTAAAAACTGCCATACAGTGTGCACAATGTAGCTGTCAATACTGTAGATTTATATCTATATCTTATATTTACACCTAGCTATGATTAAATATTAGATATGATGGCCTTTATATCACTGTTACTGTTTATATCACTGCTAAGAGTAATGGAATTATTGTTAATAAAAACAACAACAACAACAACAATAATAATAATGCTACTGATAATATTTATTACATATTTATATTTTATTATAATTCTTTTTAATCAACAACAACAACAACAATAATAATAGCCCTCATCATCATCATCATCATCATCATCATATTATTATTATTATTATTATTATTATTATTATTATTAATATTATTAATAAACAACAACAACAACAATAATAATAATAATGCTACTGATAATATTTATTACATATTTATATTTTATTATTATTATTTTTAATAAACAACAACAACAACAACAACAATAATAATAATAATAATAATAGTTTTATTTCTTGAACAACTTTCACACAACTCACACAATACGAAGGAAGCGCGAGCCGCCCGGTGTTCATTCCCATTTCCGCAACTCAGTGTTCCCCTCCTCCTCCTGCATTCTCTCTCTCTCTCTCTCTCTCTCTCTCTCTCTCTCTCTCTCTCTCTCTAAACCACCCCTATAGCGGTAGGAGAAAATCGCTCGCGACGAGTCCAAACCCGAGCACAACCGGCCGGCGCGCGCGCGAGAGAGAGAGAGAGAGAGAGAGAGCGAGCGAGAGAGAGAGGGACGGAGAGAGAGAGAGAGAGAGAGAGAGAGGAACAGAGCGCGAGCCGGTTCGGAACACAGACACACCGGGAGCTCGCGCACTGTGGACATGGGTCTGTCTCTGAGAAGCTGGGTGACAAACGAGGGAGGAAAACACTGCGTGCTGGTACTTAACACTCATTAACACACACACACACACACACACACACACACACACACACACACACACACACACTGAGTCAGATCAACTCAGTGTTGAATTGAAGTAGAATGAACACCTACAGCACTGAGTCAAATGTGAATGAACAGCTGCACTGCATTGACTTTAACACTTTTACTTAACACTGTATGTGTAAAGTAATTCAACACAATACGTGTATAATTCAACAACAAACTGTGTGGCACGTAATGCGTGTTAATGCAACTCATAAAGCATTACACTGTGGAAAATTAATACACTACTCAATTTAATTCAATTCAGTTCAGTTTAGTTTTATTTGTATAGCGCTTTTAACAATGGACCTTGTCTCAAAGCAGCTTTACAGAAATATATAAAATGTAGTATCTGAACATGTATTCGAACTCCGAAGAATGAGCCAGAAGGCAGAAGGCTGGACTTCTGTAGACTATGTGTGCGTCTCTTCTTAATGTTAAGCACAAGGCTAAAAAGATACACACATCCTCACAACAGACAACAGACTTATATTTTGTTCAAAGAATTCAGGATGTCACGTTTAATTCTGAAAAGTAAGAACTGACACCGAAATTTTGGCGCAAACCTATTTGTAACGACGGATGTTTTTCTTAATTAATGTTAAGTAACTATTGCTTATTTGTTGTTTTTACACAATCTCTATGTTAATGCACTACTTTTAAAGTTAACACTGGAACAGATCTGATTCTGTAAGTGTTAATACAGCACTAAAGTGTTAATTCAGGGCAAACTGAACACCTTTAGTTCAACAATCGCATTGTTGATGCAGTATTGGATGTGTTAATTCCACCTTATTTAAACGCTCTAGGTGTTAATTCAACATTATTCCATACAACAATCTTACTGCTAAACACTTGATGTGTTAATTCAACACCAATGCTGGTTAATTTAACTTTAACTCAATACTGCGTGGATGAATTCAACACTCACAGTGTCGGTGTAACGTTCAATGACTCAGTGTTAACACCTGCACTGCATAGATGTAATGTTCACTGTTGCAGTGCGGAATTAACACTTTAACTTAACACTGGAGGTGTAAATGAATTCAACACTGTATTTTTAATTCTTTTTTTTTTTTTATTCAACATTTTAGGTGTTAATCGGAACCTGTGTAGTGCATGTAACACTGAAGGTGTTAATTCAACTCAAAATCAACACTTCATTAGTAGTAGTTGTTAAGGCAGTACTTTAAGCGTTAACACTGTAAGAGATAATTCTGTATTAATACAATACTACGTTAATTCTGCTTTAATTCAACACCTAAGATGATCATTGAAAACTTGGAAGTGTTAATTCGACTCAAAATCAACACTGCAGTGTAGTTCAACAATCTAAAAGTTAATGCACAAGATGGTAAAAGAGGTGTTGTGACATCACTCAAAGTGTTAATTCAACACTGAAGGTGTTAATTCTACTCAAAGTCAACACTGAAGGTGTTATTTCTACTCAAAATCAACACTGAAGGTGTTAATTCTACTCAAAATCAACACTGAAGGTGTTATTTCTACTCAAAATGAACACAGAAGGTGTTATTTCTACTCAAAATGAACACTGAAGGTGTTAATTCTACTCAAAACCAACACTGAAGGTGTTATTTCTACTCAAAATGAACATTGAAGGTGTTATTTCTACTCAAAATGAACACAGAAGGTGTTAATTCTACTCAAAACCAACACTGAAGGTGTTATTTCTACTCAAAATGAACACAGAAGGTGTTAATTCTACTCAAAATCAACACTGCAGTATAGTTCAACAATCTAAATTTAATCCACAAGATGATAATAGAAGTGTTGTTACATCACTGAAAGTGTTAATTCAACCCTGAAGGTGTTAAGGTGTTAATTCAGCTCAAACTGTACACTGCAGTCATTGCCAATTGCTATAAATGGTTAAAAATCTTGGTGTTAATTCAATACTTGAACATTTGACATTGCAAGAGATGATCTGATTCAACTTTACTCGAACACGCTAGGTTTTAATTCAGCTTTATTTCAGCAGCAGTGTTAATGCAATACTAGATGTTAACTCAACATTCACGTTGTTTCATTTAAATTTCACTCAATACTGCAGGATTTAATTCATACTCACAGTGTCAGCGTAACTGTAGGTGTTAATTAAGTGTGAACTCAACACTGTCATTATTATTTTTATGACTGTTTGGGTGTTAATACTGTAGATGTTAATTCAGTGCATCATGTGTTAATTCAGCTATACTTTTTCACTAGATTTAATTCAGGAGTGTTGGAATTAATTTGAACTTTGTCCACTGTAGGTATTTAACACACTGAACGTGTTCAAAACTGAAAGTGTTGATGATCTGGGTGTTAATTCTGCACATTATTGTCTTACATAAACACTGTGTGTGTTAAATCAACTTTAATTCAAAACTGTGTTAATTCGACTTTATGTCAGTCAAATGTATGAGTTAATTTAATACTGCGCTCAGAAGGAACTGAACTGAAAAGTCGAACATTCGACAGAATCACCGTTCACTGTTGCTAGGCAACCGAGCACCATAAACACCTAGAATGAGCTAGCTAACAACTGGTAAATGATTTAGCTAGCTAGCTTATATCCGTTAAAGAATAGGAAAATAATCCACAACAAGGTGCGGAGTTACTGTAACCACCCCTAAGTTGATTATTTTCCTATAACAGCATGTTTCAAAGTGTTTTTATTCCTCTTTTACTACAGCAATTTGTCAAAGATTACAATTTTTAATTTATTAATAAATGACACGTTATGCTTTTTAACCATTTATAGTTATCACTTACGTTAAAGCAGCTATAAACAGTTCCCTCACCATCCTCTCGTTTTTTCTCTCGCTTGAAGTTAATGAGAAAAAAACGCATCTTGTCACGTTACTGAGAAAGCGTAAACTCCTTTGAAGTCAATAAACATACTGATTGTTACAAAGCGCTGACAATGGAGACTCCTTCCATAAATGATATACTGTACGTCTCATTACAGAAAACGTCACCATATCAACTTTTTTTTTTTTTTTTGTTAAATAATGTCACAATTTATTTTTATGACAACATAACGATAACATTAGAACATTAAGGGCATTAATTAAAATAAAAACAGTGATTTGAGTTAAAGCTAGGACGTACTCCGAAGAATGAGCCAGAAGGCAGAAGGCTGGACTTCTGTAGACTATGTGTGCGTCTCTTCTTAATGTTAAGCACAAGGCTAAAAAGATACACACATCCTCACAACAGACAACAGACTTATATTTTGTTCAAAGAATTCAGGATGTCACGTTTAATTCTGAAAAGTAAGAACTGACACCGAAATTTTGGCGCAAACCTATTTGTAACGACGGATATTTTTCTTAATTAATGTTAAGTAACTATTGCTTATTTGTTGTTTTTACACAATCTCTATGTTAATGCACTACTTTTAAAGTTAACACTGGAACAGATCTGATTCTGTAAGTGTTAATACAGCACTAAAGTGTTAATTCAGGGCAAACTGAACACCTTTAGTTCAACATTTATAGTTATCACTTACGTTAAAGCAGCTATAAACAGTTCCCTCACCATCCTCTCGTTTTTTCTCTCGCTTGAAGTTAATGAGAAAAAAACGCATCTTGTCACGTTACTGAGAAAGCGTAAACTCCTTTGAAGTCAATAAACATACTGATTGTTACAAAGCGCTGACAATGGAGACTCCTTCCATAAATGATATACTATATCATTAACGTCACCATATCAACTTTTTTTTTTTTTTTTGTTAAATAATGTCACAATTTATTTTTATGACAACATAACGATAACATTAGAACATTAAGGGCATTAATTAAAATAAAAACAGTGATTTGAGTTAAAGCTAGGACGTACTGTCATAGCTTCCCTTCTGACCAACCAGATTTGTTCATTTCTGCGGTATAAATCATTTATAATAGACAATGTAAAGACATAATGACAATGGAAACAAAACAGAATCATCAGGAATATCAACATTTCCCTCAGATGTGCTGGAAAATGACGGAGAAAACACTCACTTTGACTCAGAATACACTGGAATTCCACTTAGCATCAACCGCTAACTGAACCTGCATCTATTCTGCCATACTGATAAACATTAACATTAAATCACAACTCTTAAACTAGAAGAATGAACTATTTACATAAAAAAAAACCTTTCTAAATACAAAATTGTGTGTGATTGAACCACTGTAGTATCAGTGTGTGTGAGGTGTGTATGCTAATGTGGTGTGTTTGTGTGTTTAGGTGGTATGGGTAGGTGTGAGTGTGTGGCTCTTCTGGAGGACCTTCATGCTGTACTGCAGTGGAGCGCAGTATTACTACTTACACAACATGCTGGGGGTGAGAAAACACATGCACACACATACACACATACACATAATCCATGTAAACCTTGATTTTGAGTTTTTGAGTTTTGGCCAGGTATGTTCTTGTGTGTGTGTGTGTGTGTGTGTAGAGTGTCAAGTAGCGTGTGTATACATGTAGTCAAATGGCATAGACAAATTAACACACACACAGACAATGTATGCTGTTTCCTAGAATGAATAGACTGTGTATATGTGTGTGTATGTGTGTGTGTGTGGGGGGGGGTGTC
>CM040467.1:2053674-2068674 GCA_022758105.1 Pangasianodon gigas
ACACACACACACACACACACACACACACACAGAGTTTCAGATTGTTCACCTTCCACGAGGAGAAGACCGAGGCGGGGCTGATGAGGTTGGGGTCGAGCGGGCTGCGCGCGCCCATCAGCTCGTCCGTGCACACCTGGCAGTCGCGCGCGTCCCGCCAGTCCCAGTAGGGGATGGTGAAGTTGAAGTCGCCGGTGAGTTTGCGGATCTCTTGCTCCCAGAAAAGCAGGAAGACGCGGTGCCACGGCAGGAAGGCGGCGGCCTCGTGCGCAAAGTCCACGTCCGACCACACGTTGCCGGGACCGCCAAGGAGCGCGTCGCGCGACACGTAGTAGTGCATCCACACGAACAGGTCGTACACACTGATGTCGGCGAACATCGGGGTCGCGCTGTCGTTCATCTGCGCGCGCGTGCCCGTCACGATCACGTAGTCGGGGCTGATGGTGTTCTTGGCCAGGTTGAGGTACGAGATGAAGCGCTGCCGGTCCGCCACCGACAGCTGGAAGATGTTCCGCCGCACGCTCTCGCGCCTTTCCGCGCAGTTGGCACCGTAGTAGCCGAACTTGCAGTCGCCGCAGTTGTAGCCCATGAAGTTGCCCGCGCACTGGCACGTGCGGTTGTAAAAAACGAGCGGCCATCGTTCGCGGTCGTCCACGTCGCTGTGCGGGAACTGAGGCCCGTTCGGCAGATCGGACACCGACACGTCCTGGCAGAAGCCGCGGCCGGAGCTCACGCCGCACACCGAGCCATCACCGGGCCACGCGGGACAGCACGTTTTAGTCCGGAGCGCCTCGGTGGTCGCGCACAGCCGCGGGAACTGCGCGCGCGACACACGCACGAGCTGCAGTAAGAAGAGCACCGCGAGAGTCACCGGCTGCATGATCAAAGCGCGAGAGCATCAAACTCTCCGGAGTGCGTACAAGAGTGAAAGAGTGCAGGGGATTGCGCTTCAACTCACCCATAACTTCACACACACACACACACACACACACACACACACCATCACATGTTTAGGATCAGCCCCGTCAGTCCCCCGGGGCTCAGCCTTTGGAATTCACGCGCTCCAGTGATCCCACGCTGTGTGTGTGTGTGTGTGTGTGTGTGTTACAGAATATAAAAAAGTCAAATACAATGAAATAACAAAACTTTTAAAAAATAAGAGAATGTCACAAAATATAACACCTCGTTGTCAGGCTGGAGGAAGAGCCTATAATAAACATAATAATACACACATACACACACATATACATTATATATATAATAAATATAATAATACACACATACACACACATATACATTATATATATAATAAATATAATAATGTGCTTTGTCTGGTCGGGGTCATGGTGGATCTGGAGCCAATCCCAGGAACACTGGTTGCAAGTCGGGAGAATTCACCCCGGATGGGACGTCGGTCCATCTCAGGGCACCATGGACTCACACACACACACACACACACACACACACACACAGGGCCAGTCCACCTTGTGGCATGTTTTTAGACAGTTGGGATGAAACCCGGAGAACTCAGAGGAAACCCACACAAACACAAACAAGTGCACAGACCCATTTAACCACTGTAATGGAACATTTCTGGAATTTCACATTTCCTGGAAAAACAAATATTATGTTTAGGGAATATTTTTATTCAACACTGAGAGCAACTGGTGATTTGTTTTATTTAAAGTATATAAAGTATATTAAAGTATATTACACTGTTTCCTCCGGAAGTATTGGAACAGCAAGGTCAATAGTTTTGTTTTTGCTATACACTGAAGACATTTGGGTTTCAGATCAAAAGATGAATATGAGACGATAGATCAGAATTTCAGCGTTCATTTCCTGATATTTACATCTAGAACATGGCAACTTTGGTGGCACCCAATCTTTTAGGTGAGCAAAAGTATTGGGACAGATAGTCTTAAAGTGAATGACACTTAATATTTGGTTTCTTGGAATAACTGCATCAAGCCAATGACTCTCTGACATCACCAAACTGTTGCGTTCTTCTTTTGTGATGCTTTTCTAGGCTTCCACTTTTCCCCTGATGAAGTGCTTTGTTGTGTTGGCAGTGTGTTTTGGGTCGTTGTCTTGCTGCATGATGAAGTTCCTCCCAATTAGATTGGATGCATTTCTCTGTAAATTGGCAGACAGAATGTTTCTGTAGACTTCTGAATTCATTCTGCTGCTACATCATGAGCTCCATCATCAATAAAGATTAGTGAGCCTGTTCCAGAAGCAGCCATGCAAGCCCAAGCCATGACACTACCTCCACCGTGCTTGACTGAAGAGCTTGTATGTTTTGGATCATGAGCAGATCCGTTCTTTCTCCACATTTCAGCCTTTCCATCACTTTGGTAGAGGTTAATCTTGGTTCCAGAACTTTGTGGATCATCTCGGGACTTTTTTGTGAATTCCAATCTGGCATTCTCATTGTTACTGCTGATGAGAGGTTTGCATCTTGTGGTATGGCCACTATATTTCTACTCTTGAAGTCTTCTTTGAACAGTGGATTGTGATACCTTCACCCCTGCCCTGTGGAGGTTATTGGTGATGTCACTGACTGATGTTTTTGGGTTTTTATTCATAGCTCTTACAATGTTTGTCATCAACTGCTGTTGTTTTCCTTGGCTGACTTGTTTGCTGTCTGGTTGTTAGTACACCAGTGGTTTCTTTCTTTTCCAGGACATTCCAAATTGTTGTATTGGCTATGCCCAATGCTTGTGCGATGGCTCTGATAGATTTTCCCTCTCAGCTTCAAAATGGTTTGCTTTTCTCCCATAGACAGCTCTCTGGTCTTCAAGTTGGTTTGTCCTTTTCAACAACAAATGCAGTCTTCACAGGAGAAACCCAGGGCTGAGAGCAAGAGTAGACATTCAGAGCTATTAATTGTTTAAACAATCAATTTAACAGGGCACACCTGGGCAACAAGAAACACCCGTCAGTCACATGTTCCGGTATTTTTGAGCTGAAGTGTTATTAACTCTAATTCACTTTAAGACTATCTGTTCCGATACTTTTGCTCACCTAAAATTGGGAGGTCTGCCACCAAAGATGCCATGTTCTAACACATCTAGATGTACATATGAGGAAATGAAAGCTGAAATTCTGATCTATCGTCTCATATTTATCTTTTGATCTGAAACCCAAATGTCTTCAGTGTATAGCAAAAACAAAAGAATTGGTCATGTAGTTCCAATACTTTTGGCTGGGACTGTATAAAGACCCTGCCTGTGTGTGTATGTGTGTGTATCATGTGCTGTCCTACGTGTGTTTCTCTCAGTTTGGTTGGATCATAAGATGGTCACGTTACAGGAGCGGCTCGTGAGGACCGGCTAATCCCACTACAGAAAAAAAGAGATAGACAGACAGAGAAGCCAGTTTTAGTTTTTACATATCAGTCTACCGGCCCACAAACTCGCTCTGTTGAATCACTGTGACTTAATGCTGCCTGATGACATGATCATGCTGTGGAACTCGTAAAACGTAGGAACGTAGGAAAACGAACCTACAATAGACAAAGTGGTTAAAGTAAAACATTAAAGAAAGAATGGGCAATATGGCTGTGGGTGTAAGCTAGCATATAGCTACTTTTTAAAATATGGTGACAGTAGAAACACGACAGAACCAGGAATATGTGAAGCAGAAAATCAGAAGTATCAACATTTTCTTCAGAGGTGTTGATAAACTGGGGAGACGATTTCATGCCATGTCACACAATCACACCGGTGTAAAACAAAATAAAATAAAACATGAAATACAATAAATACAAGTTGTTGCTTTTCGTTAGTGACATGCAGGAAACGTAGCACACTGAAAAGCAAAACCTGCATTGCATTGCTCTTACGTTTTTTTTTTGTTTTATTTAGTGTTACAGATGTCACAACATTCGTACTCAGAGCTACAAGAACAACAACGTGTTCAGGTTTTCAAAAAGGTATCATGGGGCCAAAACAAAGCAAAGATAAGAAACAAGAAGATGACGCGGCTGAAATCATGAAACCAAAAAGACATATTCAGAAATAGATGGCGTAACATTTAGTACAAGTAATACGGTAAATAACCTGATTAGTGGATGAACATCTCAAAAAATGCCTTTTTTTTCTTTAATATAAGCACAAAGATGAGTCTGTATTTGCCGAAATATGTCAGATTTGAGGTGGATGTCACGAGGATATTAATTTATCAATGAGAAGAAGACTCTGAGAAAGCCTCCATTTAGAGAGAAAGCCTGAGGAAATGACCATAAGAGTAAAATACTTTTTTTTCATTTGCAATAAAGGTCAAAATATTCTCCAGTTAGCGATTTATTATGTATATTAATACATTTTAGGGCACAATTCAAACAGTATCAAAGTAGTATTAGATAGATCTTATTAATAAACTCAAATTAAGTTCATGTATGCCAACAGAAGTACCTTTACAAATGTGATCCGGGGATTTGTTAATATAATATAACATAATATAATGTAATATAATATAATATAATATAAAATGATTGATTTTTAAGAATTAAAGCCTAATTTTATGTCAGAAACCAACATCATTCCTAGGTGCATTGCATTTCAGGTTCATCAGTACATCGCAGCCGTGTCACACTGAAATGCAATCACGGGCCAATCACAGACCTGAGCCGCACTTGGGGGCGTGGCTACAATCAGAGAAGGTGCTGAAAAAGTCATTTTCCAAGTGCTGTCCATGTTTATAGTTTCTTCTTGAATTTTTGAATTCAGCAATTGAACACTGACGGTTGATCCCTTATTCATGATCCTTTTCAGAATTATTACTAAAATATCATGAACGTGTAAATATGACCAAAAAGCAGCTATTTTTCTGCTGCCATTGTTTAGGAAACTGATCAAGGTATAAGAATATAAATCTAAATAGAAAGCAAATAATATAATGAATAAAAAAAGTTATAACATTGCTATAAAAATGTGGAATATACTGTATATTGATTAAAAAAAAATTATATATGAATACATTTTTATTTGTACAGTCTAGCCACAAGAGGGCAGTGTGAGCAAAACTTTAATTAAATGTCTCTTACAGATAACATCCCTCTGAGGAGAGACTTACAGAAACATCAGTGTAAGTTAAATATTATAATATAGTATATATGAATAAATACATATTTATCAGAAAATCTATTATTGTTTATTTAATTAAAATTAAAATACATTAAAGATGAACTGAAGTTTTGATACTGTACGGAAACTTGACTCAAATGTATACATCATTTCCACATGAATAAAATATTCTGTATGTCAGTGGAAGGTTGTCATAAGGATTGTAGGACAAACTGTGTGTGTGTGTGTGTGTGTGTGTATTTATATATACTAGTGTGTATGAATGAGTGATTAGTCAGGAAGTATCTCCTCTGGCCTTTCTCTTTTCATGCCCACGCAGCTGTGTGTGTGTGTGTGTGTGTGTGTGTGTGTGTGTGATTTTAACTACTGGTATGTGAAAGCTCAATTACACCCTCTACTCTCACTCTCGGCTCGTCAGTATGTCTCTTAAACGGATGCCATGGCAACCAGACTCGTTAGGCTTATCTGTGACACACACACACACACACACACACACACACACACACAGAGTTTTTAATAAGAGATCAAGGCCATGTTCTGATCCTGGTTCTTCTTGACCCAACACCAGAGTTTGCATGTAAAGTGGGCGGGGCTTAGTGTCACTTCTTTTTACGGTGGCCTAGGGACAAAAAAGCTCGCCCTCTTCTGAAAATCTGGGGTGCTATATCCAGAACCGCATCCTCTTCACTACAATGTGAGCTCTTGAAGGACCATAAACTAAGACTGTTCAGTTTTTACATTAGTAACTATTCTACTGATTAACACCAATAATCTGTTCTTCCAAATATCAAATATTGATAACGTTAAGAGAGAGATTTTAGAAGAACTCACATGGGCTTGTACACTAAGATCATATACAGATCATCCTTAGTCTCCCATCTCTCTTGTTTTCACACATGTTTCTTTTTTCCCCAGCCATATTTATACATCTGTACACGAATAGATGGATTATTAAACACTGGACCCCTAGGCAAGAGCCAATGCATTACAAATAAAACACATGCATTTCTACATCACACATCCATAATGAGTGTTTGAGTAGCGTCAGTGATGCACAGATGGCACAGCTCTTACCTTAGATGACCCTTAGGCTTCTTTCTTGCTTTTCTTCTCACAAACTCATCCTCCAAATCGTCAAAGTCCATCGACGCTCCGACTCACCGCTTAGCCATGACTCAATGTTGAGTCTTCTTTGCCCCTTGTTTAGTTCTGAGTGCATTTTTACACCCACCCATTTGGCAGAATGAATGTTCTCTAGCTTCTCTTACCTTTTCAACTTTTCTTTTCATTGACACACTTAGTGTAGGTTTATAGTTATGCATGATTTTTTTTTTCATCCGTTTATCTAGCTCCAGGTAAAAACAGTCCGGACCTGACTGACCGCTCATAGCGTACAGAGTTCAGACCCACACACCAATGGGCGCCAAATGTAAAAAAATTTATACTCTATAAAATTCTATCGGATTTTTTTTTTAAGGTCATTCTGATGCATTTAGAAGTAAACCAGTGAACGTGCTTTTTACACCTTCACGACCCAAAACTCCAAAACTAGTGCCATTTGGTGTATTTAAAAAACAAAACAAAACTGTGGCTCTGGAAAACCAATGACACAACTCTGAGAGTGATACATTTAACTTCTACATTTAACTTTTAGATTTATATTAAACAATTACATTTATAATAACAATACAATAATTAACAATATACATTTATCATTAACATTTAATATATACATTTAATATTTACAGTTACTTTTAACATTTAGATATATAGTTAACATTTACATTTAATCTTTAAGTTTACATTTAACATTAACATTTAATATACACATTTAATATTTACACTTAACATTTACACTTAACATTTATATTTATTTACATTATTTATGATGCGTGATATTTGTTAATGTATAATTTAATTTTGTATTTTATATTATTATTATTATTTTTATTATTATTACTACTCCTATTATTATTATTATTATTATTATTATTATTATTATTATTGTTATTATAGCATTATAATGTATTTTTTTGCACTGAAATGTGTCTACATGTATCAGAATGGCCTCAAATGTTCAAAAAATAATCAGAAAGGAATATTAAACATCTTGTATTTGACACCACATACACACCAATAACATTTCTGAATGTATTTCAGATTCTGTGACTGTATCCTGATCATTTTCATCAAATCTGCGCTCATCCTGGCCAGTGGCCTTGTGCACGTGCCTAGGAGACCCGTTCAGTAATCCAGCTCTAATCACCGAATCACACTAAAGACCATCACCTGAATCGTTTTAGACGTGGGTCTGACTTGCATCAAACGCAGCAGGCGTCCATTTTAGCCAGCGTTTCAGCACTGTGAGATGCGAGCCCACGCACGCTGTCAATTCTAGAAAGTGTGAAAATGTTAAGCAGTAGGTACTACAGGCTGTTTCACTGTTATTTTTTTTTTTACAGCATGCCATATTAGAGTCTTGCGAGTCTTGATTTTGACACCTATAGCCAAAAACATAACAATGTTTATACCTATTTTGCAGTTTGCTAATATTAGCTACTTAATTCTAATCATTTCTTTTACATTAGTTCTTATATGTTTATTGCTATAATGATGTTCAGTTATTAAGTCTCAGCTCTATTTTGTTATGCTAAACCATGTAAACAGGAATAACTCAAGAACACTTTCTCTCTCTGGAGTCTGTCTGAGCTGCTGAGCTCGAATAATGATGCAAGTCTCGGTGATAAAGACAGAGCCATTTCCCACGCGTCAGAGAGTTAATCGAAACGAGGCCTCGCTCAACACCATTCACCCTGGGATCAAAACAGTCTCAAGGCTGAATCATGCTGGCTTAGCTGCATCTCTCTGTGTGTGTGTGTGTGTGTGTGTGTGTGTGTGTGTGGTTGTGAGCAAGGGAAAGAGTACAAATGGAGCAGTTTGAGAGATTTTGTGCTCTTTAATGGCGGTTTAATCCTTCGCTCGTTAATCCAAGCCACATTTGAGGAAAAAGCCGAAAGCCAATTCAGTTAAAAGGTCCCATCGCTTTTCCACCCACACACCCACACACACACACACACACACACAAGGACAAACAAGGGCGAGAAACAAAATAATGAACAATGGCTGCACACCAGTCTCGAGTATTTATGTCCTAAAACTTAAATCACTAGCCGCATGATTTAATGGTTAATCGCTGCTAGCATGATTTAAAGTGCTAGTACGCTAGCATCATGCGATACAATTTGTATTTTTGAAGGAAATTAGAAACTGTTTCACTGGCTCAACTCATCCATATAACATTAATTTGCACACTTTATGATTATATGCTTACAGAATTTCTCATGATCAACATATCGGACAAACTCAAGGCAAGAGGTTGTTATGCTAGCTGTGTTAGCTGTGTGCACATTTTGCAGGGGAAAAAAAACAAAAACAAGAAAGAAATGAAGGAAACCATGGCTGAGAACTCAAATCTTGAGAACAAAAAAAAGTGAGACGCACATGTTGTCCATAGCTACATGCTACATGCTACATGCCATGTTTATGACCATTTCCATTCAGCTCATTGGTTATTAGCCTTTTTACCACAGCGCTGTTGAATTCTGGATTCTGATTGGACGGAAAATGTCGATAAAATTTCAGAAGCTGCAAATTACAAGCTTATCATATTAACACGCTTATTCTAATACATTATCATTTCTATAGTAACATTGTTAACTTCGTTATGTTATGATTTTTAAAAATACTCATACCTCTTATGTACCATATATACAATAATAAACATATTGTTTCTCCTATGTAGTTATTTATGTACTAATTTTGATTATCAACTAATACATACATTTATTTTTCTAAACAACTTTACATTTCGTTCCCATTAGCCTGTGAAGAAGAAGCTAACCAGCTTAACTTTATTTTTATTTACTTATAGTAACAGGGCTAATTTCCTAGCTAAAAATTTTTTATCTAGCTAGTTTATGCTAGCTAGATAATACCCAATAGCTAGATATTAGCTAACTAAAATCTAACAATCCTAAATAAACAGTTTTATAAATATATATATATATCACCTAGCTATAACGTGACACAAGTTCGTTTATTGTACACGCATTTATATCAACTAGCTAACAGCCAACAAGATAGCTGTGTATACATGCATGAGAGCTACTAACAAGCTAACAATATTTTATATCGTTAAATTCATTTTACTGCTTGTTTATACTAGCTAGATAATACCCATTAAGTATCTAGCAGTTATATTAGATAGCTAAAATCTAACAATCCTAAATATATATATATTTATATCAACTAGCTAATAGCTGACAAGATAGCTGTGTATACATGTGTTTGAGAGCTACAAACAAGCCAGCAATGTTTTATATCGTTAACTTCGTTTTAGTACCATACTAGCAAGCTAATCATGTTTACGTAGGCTTAGCTAGCTAATGGGGAACACATTTGTTTTATAGATTTTATATATGCTATCTGGTAGAAAACAAGCTTACTCAAAATTTACATAAGGTGTATTTTATGTTAGGTGACAATTGAACCAAGTTTAGCTACCAGATAGCTAATAATCTGCTTCTTTATATCAGCTAGCTAATTTTTAGCAACATGTGCGGAGGTGAAGGAAGAGCAATGATAAGGCAGAAATGCTGATTGGTTTATTCCGTGAGTCTGTACTCTTGAATATAAACGGAGAACACAAGCTGTGACACAACAACACATTTTACCGGCCGCGAGCCGGGGGAATGACAGTCACACGGCGTGGGGGAGACGCAAGGAAAGGTTGCCATGGTGATGATTACGATGGCAATGTTGCTGATCTTGAAGTGATCTTAAATGCACTTGATAGCGAGGTAGTGATTTTCCTTCAGCTTATTGCAGGTTCTGTAATTGTTCTAAGTGCACCGAAGAGCAATTTGATGTGTAATTATTGCGGTGAAACCATCGTTTTTGTGGTGTGTCGTCTCACTCTGTGCTCTTCGTTAGGCAGGTGAGAACTAAACGAACCCATCTGCTTCCAAATCAGCTCCAGTGAGGAAGTGATTCGATTCGGAATCGACTCGGCTGCAGGAAGTGAATCAAACATGACTTGTAGAAGTGACCCATGAAGCGAAGAATGACTCGAAGTGTGGAACTGTACACTCTCAGAAATAAAAGTACCGAATTGGCCTTTTCCTTCGCTGGGGTGGTACCGTTAGTACCTTTAGTGCGTAACTTTTACCTGCGAAGGTGCATGTGGTGAAACTTTACTTAGCTTTTAGAGGAAAGCTTTACAAGGTAGTAGTCTTTTTAGTGGTCTTTAAAGTTCAATTATTTGTGCATATGAAAGATAAATGCTAAAGGTACATGATGATGAAAAAAAACTAAAGTTTGGTACCTTTTTTTTTTCCTGAGACCTTTTTTTCTGTAGCTTCCAGAAATGCCAATGAGATTTGAATGCTGTATGAGATACACAAAATGTTTTCCATTTTCACCATAGTACACCAGTCAAGTTGAATTCTTGATTCTGATTGGTCAGAAGGTTGATTAATTTCCTATAACAGCAGCTCTGACAATAGTGCCTCCTGAAAGGCTAATCACAGGTTTATATTAATGCGCTTGTTTTATTAAGTTATCGTTTCAAGTGTCTGATAATAGACATTAAGAGTATGTTCTTGGACGTTATTGGCTCCTAATACTAACACTAACAGATTTAAATATTACAAAAAAAACCAAAACAAAACTCTGATATAGCCTTCAACTCGTCAAAGCTCTGCTCTGCATATCAGCTGTCTGGATTTTCTGGATTAGTAAATAGTTTTGAATGTAAGGTCAGAGTTTTTCGGTCAGTTCATGACAACAGTCACGATAACAGTGCAGCGTAAAGAGAAACAGAGCTCGTGAGTAAGTTTAATGTCACTGTGCATGAAATCGCTAAACATTTTAGAGTTCGACTTGCGATCCTGATGTACAGGTGTCTTGCAGATGTACATGAAAAGTACGCAGGTGAGGATGTGAGCAATGCTGCTGCTCCTGCACGTGCATGCGTCAAGTATAAACCGGCTTTAACAAGTATTTTTCCAGCCCTGGGCACTACACAGGGTACATGATCCTCTATTCCAGACTGAGCCAGACAGTGTAGTGCACTACGGAGGATGCAGCCATTGTTTTATATCCTGTATAGTGCACTTGGAGTTGTAACCCAAACTGGACAAAAAGTACACCATAGCATAAGGTATGTATGTATGTATAATACAAGCCATAATGTCATATCCTTCTAGTCCCAGTGCACTTGTATAGGGAGCCATTTGGGATTCATCCCCATTCGTTCCACACACACACACAGACACACACACACACACACAATCTTAAATGATTTAATCTAGAAGAGATATGGTTGTTTCCTGCACACAAGATCCGCGGTGCAGTGTGTGTGTGTGTGTGTGTGTGTGTGTGTGTGTTCAGACGCACGCGGTGTGTTTCACACTTCGCGGTTACGCGCGTGGGAGTCGGAGTGGGAGGATTGTCTCGAGGACTGACTGACTGACTGGCTGCTGGCGCGAGGGAGAGGGAGAGTGTGGCGAGCACCAGCGGATCGGACAGTGTCGGTGTGTGTGTATGTGTGCATATATATGTGTGTGTGTCTGCGCGAGACGTTAATACCTAGAGGACAGGCTCGCGGTGCTCTCGGCGTTTTCATCGCAGCGGCAGCGGCAGCAGCAGCAGCTCGTGCGTCCACAAACCGAAATTACTGGGGACAACTCGCGCGCCTGTGTGCGTGCGTGTGTGTATGTGTGTAGATCTATGCCGTGCACATACAACTGTAACCGGACAGCGCGCGACCTTTAACGGATCATGGGGAGGAACTGAGCGCGTGCGACAGGTAAGACTAAAAGGTCGCGCGGGAATTATTATTATTATTATTTTTTTAAAAAAATTAATATATCGCGCGAGTTAATTGTGGCGTGTGTGTGTGTATGTGTGTGTGTGCGTGTGAGCGCGCGCTGCTCTGTGTGTGTGTGTGTGTGTGTGTTTTCATCACATAAAACCAAAAGCCTTTGAAGTCTTCACGGTGCATCACGAGCTCAACTTTGTGCTCTCGTGCCTTTTATTTCCCGCCACCGGCTTAAGCATCTGCGCGCGGACACATGACACAGCGGCTGCAGGCTCGAGGACTGTGTAGTCACCGTTATAAACAAATGATCTAAGTCGTTATATCGCGATATAACATTAAAAAAAAAAATTATTCCATGTTTTAAAAAATAATCCATGCTCGACCATCAAGACTCCAAACAGCACGCGCGCGCACAGCAAATACCCGTCTCCGATCATAAATAACTGCTAATCATCAGATGCATCCCATAATTTCCCTCAAACAACCTGACATCACCTGTTTAATACCAAAACCGGAAGTAGAAATGCTATTAGAAATATTTAGTCCCGACAGAAGGCTACAATGCGGTTTAGGACGCAGCCCAAGGTCGAGGGGTTTTACTGCCTTACTGTAATGTGTGTGTGTGTGTGTGTGTGTGTGTGTGTGTTCAGGGATTGATAATGCCACCATGCAGCTTTTCTCCAACCTGTTCTCCGCCATCTCAGTTTATTTCAAGAGGCATCAGCATCATTTTCTATCTATCTATCTATCTATCTATCTATCTATCTATCTATCTATCTGTTTGTTTGTTTGTCTATCTATTGGAAAAGATGCCAAGAAAAAAAGAGTGAGGACGAAGTGCAAAGGAGAAAGATGGAATGAGAGCAAGACAGAGCGATTAAGAAATAGAAAAGGAAGGAGATAAAGAGAGATGGAGGGAGAGTGTGTGACCAAGAGAGAGATAGAAATAGACACTGAAGGTGAGCGAAAGATGGAGTGATATTGGGGTTCAGAGGCAAGAGGTATAAATGGACAGATACAGATATATATATAAACAGAGACGGAAAGAAAAAAAAAGATGTAGAAAGATGGATGGATGGACAGTGAGAGAATGAGAGAGCAGAGAGAAGGTGTGAATGAGAGAGGGCGATCAAAGAAAGCTGTGTGGAGAGAGACAGACAAACAGCGAGAAAGAATCTGACAGCAATATGTCTAATAGAAGACAGAAAAAAAAGGAAAGATGAAGGTAGACATTGACGGAAAGGAGAGAAAGATGAATTTAGAAAGGTGTATTGAGATTTACAGAGGTACAGAGAGACTGATAAAAGGCAGGGAAAAAGAATCAGAGAGAAAGGGAAGAAGAAAGAGAAGAAAAATAGCAAGAAAGGCAGAGATAGGGAGGTAAAAAAAAGGAAGAGAGGGATGAAGGGAGAGGTATTGGGGTTTTATAAGAGGAGAGATGCATGGAAAGAGAGATAAACCGGACAGAGCGAGCGAGACAGACGGAAAGATACAGACAGAAAGAGAGAGAGACATAAGTCAGTGAAAAAGAAAAGCGATAAAGAAGAGAAAAATAGCAAGAAAGATAGAGACAGAGGGAAAAGAGAAGAGAGAGAAGGAGAGAGAAAGAGAGGTATTGGGGTTTTATACGAAGAGACGTATATACAGAGTGAGAGAGAGAGAGATAGACAGAGAAAGTGAGACGCATTGAGAATGAGACGTACAAGTCAGTGAAAAAGAAACAGAGAGAGAAAGGAGCAAGAAAGAAGGAGACAGAGGAAAAAAGGAGAAATGGAGGGAGAGAGATAGAGTAAGGGAGAGGCATTGGGGTTTTATAAGAGGAGACGCATACAGAGTGAAAGAGAGATAGACAGAGAGAAAAAGAGAGAGGGAGACAGACAGAGAGACAGAGAGAAAGAGAGAGAGAGAGAGAGAGAGGCATAATCAGAGCCAAGGGGAAATAAGCAGATCAATAAAGATATGAAGTGATTCATCATCTCAGTCTGCCTAGTGTGTGTGTGTGTGTGTGTGTGTGTGTGTGTCTTCCCATAGCTTTCAGCAGTGTTGACACCCCAACTGTCCTGTCACTCTAATGACAGGCAACAAGTGTAAGTGCCTGGGACAGGGTGTATAGCTGTCAGCTAAGGAAAGAATAAACACTCGGGGGTTGTGCTGTTGTAGAAAAATAACCAACGACAGCTTGTGTCATGTGACCTGACGTAGAGTAGAGTTACTGTGATCATCTTTACAGTGTTTTATTCCTCTTATACCACAGCAATTTGTCATTTTGAATTAATATTAGTGTCTGTTCAAACTGTCCCTCTAATCCACATATGCTTCTGTGTGTGTGTGTGTGTGTGTGTGTTCTCTTTGATTCAAGGTTACAAACACTATTATCGTCGTACACCATCCTCAACCTGCAGGTTGCCATAGCAACGCCCTCATGCCCCAGGCGCCATGGCCTATCCAGCGATTTCCGGAACTACTGGAACTATCACCTGTATGTGTGTGTGTGAGTGTGAAATGTGCGTGAACAGCGGCAAGCCGGAGTTGTGACGCACCTGAGTGGCACACACACACACACACACACACACACACGCACATGCACACAGGCATGTGCAGGTTCTTAACACACACTCACATCTGCTGCTTAAAACCATCTGCCTTACTGTGTCCTTCTTACAGTCCTAAAATGGCTTCTTCCCCTCACCCTCGAGCACACACACTCTTAACACACACGGCTAACACACGCTGCTGCGTCTGGAAACCGGTGTTGTTGACATCGTCGTGTTTGTCCTCGCTGAGAGGCAGAAAGACAGGAGAATAGAGACAACTTTTTTTTGCTTCTGTCCATCCTTATTTTTTCAAAATGGCCGCCTCTCTCTAATCCCCTGCACCGTAGAGGTGAAAAAGGAGCAGAGAGAACACTTGAGCTTTGAGAACGTTCAGTCACCTGAGGAACCATCATCGTTTTTACAGCCGCAGCTACAACTATTAAAGAGAAATTTTAAGGAGGACAGATTTTTTTTCCCATCCATCTTGGTGCACTACATG
>CM040467.1:2073674-2083977 GCA_022758105.1 Pangasianodon gigas
ATTCCTTCCTTCCATCCTTCCATCTTTCTTTCTTTCTTTTCTATTCCATCACTTTCTATAGCTTTCATCCCTCCATCACTGTGAGCTCGTTGTGTTTCCTTCAGACAGTGCGTGTGTCTGGTTTATTTATTCATTCATTTATTCATTTATTTATTATTGAAGGTGTTGGATGGAGTTTTGAGTCCAGTTGTGAGAGGCGTGGTGTGTAACGCAGACGAGAGGCAGGAGGGTGGAGGCAGACAGGCGGAGGAGAGGAGAGGAGAGTGAGACAGAGAGAGAGAGGGAGAAACTGAGGAAGTGACACAGTGAGAGAGATGAGATGAGATGAGATGAGAGGTGTTAGTCTTGAGAGGCTCAAAAGACTCTTCAGTGAATTCTCTAGAGCTCGTCTGCACCTGTCTGCTGAAGCTGAGACACGTGTGTGTGTGTGTGTGTGTGTGTGTGTGTGTGTGAGTGTGTAGGTGTGTGTGAGTAGAGAGCACTTCACTGGTGTGAATTGAATATTCTCGGGCTGTTTCCGTGCCGATTGGAACTCTGGGTAATGGAATGCTGAAATGTTCCTGAACCTTACAGATAGAGAGGGAAAGAGAGAGAGAGAGAGAGAAATAAAAAGATACAAAGAGAAACTGTAGATCAATAGAGAGAGAAGGCTATAGAGAAGAAATTAAGTGACACAGAGAGAGAGAGAGAGAGAGAGAGAGAGAGAGAGAGAAAGCAAAATATACTGTGCGAGAGTGAGGAAAAAATATGGAGAGAGAGAAAGAGGGGTACAGAGACAGACAGAAAGAAAAAGATACACACAGATAGATAGAGAGCAAGAGAGAGAGAGTATTTATGGAGAGAGAGAGAGGTGGAAAAAGAAAATGATACAGAGAGAGATAGATAGATAGATAGATAGATAGATAGATAGAATATGAGACAGAAAGATGAAGAGAAAGAAGAAACATATACACAGAGAGATACAGAGAGAGAGAAAGAGAGATAGAGAGAGAAAGAGAGAGAGACGGATGCAGACAGGTAGTGAGGAGAGTAGAACCTCTGTGCCATCACACACACACACACACACACACACACACACACAGAATAAATAAACGAGAAGAGATTGAGTAAACATATGAATAAGTAAGATATGATGATGAGTGATAAAGAGCCGCACTTGATGTAAATCTGCTGCAACACTGCGGCTGTGTATCTGTCTCACTCTCTCTCTGTCTGTCTCTTTATCTCTGTCTCACTCTCTCTCTGTCTGTCTCTTTATCTCTGTCTCACTCTCTCTCTCTCTGTCTCTTTGTCTCTGTCTCACTCTCTCTGTCTGTCTCTTTATCTCTGTCTCACTCTCTCTCTGTCTGTCTCTTTATCTCTGTCTCACTCTCTCTGTCTGTCTGTCTCTTTATCTCTGTCTCACTCTCTCTCTGTCTGTCTCTTTATCTCTGTCTCACTCTCTCTCTGTCTGTCTCTTTGTCTCTGTCTCACTCTCTCTCTGTCTCTCTCTCTGTCTCTCTCTCTCTCTCTCTCTCTCTCTCTCTCTCTCTCTTTCTCTCTCTCTCTCTCTCTCTCTCTCTCTCTCTTTCTCTCTCTCTCTCTCTCTCTGTCTGTCTCTTTATCTCTGTCTCACTCTCTCTCTGTCTGTCTCTTTGTTTCTGTCTCACTCTCTCTCTGTCTGTCTCTTTGTTTCTGTCTCACTCTCTGTGTTTCTCTCTATCTGAATTATTTTGTTAATCCACTACGCATATTAAAACAGAGTGAGTGTGTTAGCATGATATGTCCTAGAGCACTGAAAAAAGACAGAATTCATCCATCCACCCCGACCCCGTCTGTCTCTCTGTCCATCTGTCTGTCTGTCTGTCTGTCTGTCTCTTTGTTCCTTTTCTGTCTTATTTCATGTGCAGATGTGTTGGCAGAGTTGAAGCTGGCCATTTAGATTTTTCTATCCCCCCTCCTCTCTCTCTCTCTGTGTGTGTGTGTGTGTGTGTGTGTGTGGATGAGGACATGTATGTGCCATATGGTCATGTCTGGATGTCCTTTTTCACACAGCGCCCGAATAGAAACAGTGAACTGTTGTCATCCTGTTCTCTCAGTATGTGTGTGTGTGTGTGTGTGTGTGTGCTTAATGTGCAGCTTCACCATTAAATAAAATAAGTGTATTTATTACCCATAACCCATTTCACATAAAAAAACGGACACAGGAATGTTCTACATGTTCTACTGATGATGTTATAGGGGTTCGAGAACCATATCAGGAACTCTAAAACCACATTTGAGATCTTAGAACCATATCAGAAACTACAGAAGCACAGTGCAGGTTCTCCAAAGATTCTCCAAAGACGATCTAGAACCACATCAGGAATTCCAGACCCCACACCTATGATTTTAAAATCCAAGATCAGAGTCATGTCTATGATTTTAGAATCCCATCAGAGAATCTAGAACAATATCAGGAATTCCAGAACCCACATCTAAGATTTTAGAACCTCGTTCTAGATTCTAGAACCAGACGAGGGAGTAACAGCAGTAGAATCACATCTAAAACCGGTTTAAAGACCTAAGGATCATATCAGCAAGTCTGTTCTTAGATCCTAAACATTTCACATCATGTAATGCTACGTTACGTTACATTATGTTATGTAACATCACGTTATATTATGTTTATATTATATTACGTTATGTTATATTACGTCACGTTACATTACATCATGATATGTTACATTAAGGTATGTTACGTCATGTTACATTACGTTATGATACGTTACATCATGATATGCTATAATATGTTATGTTACATTAAGGTATGTTATGTTACGTCATGTTACATTACGTTATGATACATTACATCATGATATGCTATAATATGTTATGTTACATTAAGTCATGTTACATTACATTATGGTACGTTGCATCATGTTTCGTTATGTTATGATATGTTACATCATGATATGCTATAATATGTTATGTTACATTAAGTCATGTTACGTTACATTATGGTACGTTGCATCATGTTTTGTTATGTTATGATATGTTACATCATGATATGCTATAATATGTTATGTTAA
Source organism: Pangasianodon gigas (assembly GCA_022758105.1). Lineage (NCBI taxonomy): Eukaryota > Metazoa > Chordata > Actinopteri > Siluriformes > Pangasiidae > Pangasianodon > Pangasianodon gigas. Next base: position 2,076,725 of record CM040467.1, read on the forward strand.
GTTACATTAAGTCATGTTACGTTACATTATGGTACGTTGCATCATGTTTTGTTATGTTATGATACGTTATGTTATGATACGTTGTTATGATACGTTATGTTATGTCATTTTATGTTACATTAAACCGATAATTCACCCAAAAATGAAATTTCTGTCATCAATTACTGACCCTCATGTCGTTCCAAACCCATAAGAAAGTTGAAAGTTTTGGTTACATGGACTGTCAATGAAGGGACAGATTCATTTGTGTTCTGAAGATGAATGAAAGTCTTACGAACGAAAGGTTTGGAACGACATGAGGGTGAGTAATTGGTGACAGAATGTTCATTTTTTTGGGTGAACTATCGCTTTAAGTCATGTTACATTGCATCATGTTTCGTTACATCATGATACTTTATGTTATGTTACATTAAGCCATGTTATATTACATCATGGTATGTCATGTTGTGTTACGTTATGTTACATTACGTTACATTATGGTATGTTACGTTATGCCATGTTATGTTGTGTTACATTATGTTACGTTATGCCATGTTATGTTGTGTTACATTATGTTGTGTTATGTTATGCCATGTTATGTTGTGTTACATTATGTTGTATTATGTTGTCATGTGTGGCATTTTTACATTACGTTATTTTGCCATATTACTTTTTATTAAGTCATCTCATGTTGTCATACCATGTCATGTTACTTTATGATACATTATGTTACATTATATTGTATTTCATTATGTTGTTATATTACGTCATGTAATGTCAGGTTGTGTAATTGCAGGTTATGTTGTGTTGTTATGTTATATGATGTGATGTCATACTTCATGTGGTAATAAGTGACGTAACAGCTGAGCTCACCTGCTCACTAATGACATTAACAACCAGCACTGAGAAGAAAAACAACACATTATACCAACTAATAATACACTTCATTGTGTGTGTGTGTGTGTGTGCGTGTGTGTGTGTGCCATCTGCGTGTGTGTGCTCTCTGATGCTCTCACTGTGAGACTAATTACAGGACTTTACATGCCTCCACAGAGACCAGTGGCCACCTTACAAACACACACATATACACACACACACACACACACACACACACACACACACACACACACACACACACACTTATACAAGCATACATAAACATGCTGCACAGCACTGCCATATTACATTAGCGTCCATGTTTATCCACCATGCATCAGTATAGAATTCCTTCCTTGAGTGGGGGAGGTAATTACACCTGTCAATCAGAGTCATGGCTCCGCCCCTCATTATAAATAGACTCGTTCTCAATACTTCACATTCTCACATTTTTAACACCTATTTTTTTTCTCTTACTCTCCCTTACCCGATGCTCTCTCCCTTTTTTTTCTAACATGGCAGTCTTACATCTCGTTCTCTACTTTTACAAACATTCTCTGTCTTCTCGCTCTCTCTTAATGTCTCCCTTTCTCATTCTTTCTCCATCATCCTCTCTGTCTTGTGTCTTCTCTTCTCCTTTGCCTACTCTGCATTCATATTATTTCTCTCCTTTAAATGTCCTTGGGAGTCTTTGCTACACTCATTTCTCTCTACATGTATCTTTTTTTCCTCCACCAGTCTCACTCTCTTTCTCTCGCAATCTCTCCGTTTATTTTGCTGGATTATTCTACATCATACTTATACAAGACTTTCTGTCTTTCTTGCTGCCTTTTTTCTTTTTCTCTTTATTATTTTGCATTCTTTTATCTTTTTCTCTTAGATTCCCTCGGGCTGTCTCTCTCTCCACCTCTTTCTTCATCACTCTCTCTAAAACGTTCTTACATGTTTTGCTTCCTTGTTCTCTCTTTCACACGTCCTTGGTTCTTCATTACTCTCAGCCACCTCTGTCTCTCCATATATATATATATATATATATACTGTATAATCACTCTGATTTCTCTACATAAGGCAAAATTCTCTCTCTCGCTCTCTCTCTCTCTGCAGGTAACTATGGTGAAAGTGGAATGGCGGCATTTAAGGAGATGGCTCTGAAAGAAGGGATCTGCATCGCACACTCTGATAAGATCTGGAGTAACGCAGGCGAACAGAGCTTTGACCGTCTGCTGGCGAAGCTGCGCGGTCGTCTACCCAAGGCGCGCGTGGTGGTGTGTTTCTGCGAGGGCATGACCGTCCGCGGCATCCTCATGGCCATGAGACGCCAGAACCTCGCCGGGGAGTTCATGCTCGTTGGCAGGTCTGAGACTGCGAGGCATCATCATCATCATCATCATCTCCATTATCATTATCATCATCAACGTTATAATAATCATCAGCCACAGGTGTGTACAAAACTGATGCCTATGTAGTCTCATAAGGCTACAAAGGTATGTGTAAGAAAATGGGTTGAGACGCGTTTCGAAGGCAACATCACCACGTTGCTAGGTTACCAGCGTATAGTAACAGTCACTAAACTTAAAAGATAAGTAAGAAGGAATGAAATATCATTCGGGAAAATAGAACTCATTTTCTGTGACTACGCCAGTTATTTCTCACTGGAAATAAAATTTTACTCTAAAAAAAATTTACAAATGTTTTAACTTATTTGTCAGTGAAGGACACGTGTATGCTGCCTTCAAAAATCGTCCAGATGCCTTAGTTATGTTTCGATAATGTTCAACACCATCACCATGACCATCACCATAACCGTCCACAGCGACATCATCGCCATTGCCATGAGTATCATTATCTCTATCATCATCAAATTCATGTTCACCATCATCGTTATAATTATTTTCAGTCAAATGGACTGCACACACACTCACTCCCACACACAGACACACACACACAATTGACACAGACATTAAAAGACCAAACATTCTGAACTCTTGGTGCAAACTGACTCATTTTTGGAAGAAAGTGCAGACTGACAGTAAAAGAAGTGGAAAGGAAAAAAAGAAAGACAGAAAGAGAGAAAAGAGACAAGATGATGTTTCAAGTCAGTTGAGAAAAGCTGAGAGTTTTTCTCAGGATTCACAGGGCATCACACACACACACACACACACACACACACTGTGCTGTCTAATAGTGGATAAAAGGGGTTTTATATATTAATGACTCACTTGCTTTGTTGTGTGTGTGTGTGTGTGTGTGCATGTGTGTGATCTAAATGCCTCACTGCTCCAGTAAATCGTCCCTGCTGTCATTAACCCCACCCCCCCAACACACCCCCCCCACCAAATCACCACCCTGTCTTCTGTCCTTATGCGTCATTAGGCTATACTGAGCACTGAACCCTGTTCTCCTGACACTTCCTGATGCTAAAAACACCAAATCCCAGAATTCTTAGAGAACATATTCTATTGCGTTAGAAACATTTTACAATGTTTTCGACATGTTACATATCTTTGTTTACTTATTCTGACTTGTTGATTATTGTTTCTAAATTCACTATATCTGCTGTTTCTAATGAATGTGAGAATTATTCTAATTAAGTTCATATTTGTAATGGAGGAACCAAATTCACTTATGTGGAATTATCAGGATTAGCAAATATGATGTTATGTTGTATTAGTGTGAAATTTACTGTAGTATTAGTGTAACATTACCATAGTATTGATGCGATATTACTGTAGATTTGCTTAAATACTACTATACTATACCGTAATATTAGTTTTGTATTTAGCATTAATGTGATATTACTATAGTTTTACTGTAGTATTAGTGTAATATTTCTGTAGTTTTGCTGTAGTTTTAGTGTGGTATTACTGCAGTTTAACTGTAGTATTAGTGTAACTTTTCTATAGTTTTGCTGTGGTATTACTGTAGTTTTACTGTAGTTTTGCTGTAGTTTTACTGTAGTATTAGTGTAACTTTTCTATAGTTTTGCTGTGGTATTACTGTAGTTTTACTGTAGTTTTGCTGTAGTTTTACTGTAGTATTAGTGTAACTTTTCTATAGTTTTGCTGTGGTATTACTGTAGTTTTACTGTAGTTTTGCTGTAGTATTAGTGTAACTTTTCTATAGTTTTGCTGTAGTATTAGTGTAACTTTTCTATAGTTTTACTGTAGTTTTACTGTAGTATTAGTGTTACATTTCTGTAGTTTTGCTGTGGTATTACCGTAGTTTTACTGTAGTGTTAGTGTAACATTTCTGTAGTTTTACTGTAGTGTTAGTGTAACATTTCTGTAGTTTTGCTGTGGTATTACCATAGTTTTACTGTAGTGTTAGTGTAACATTTCTGTAGTTTTACTGTAGTGTTAGTGTAACATTTCTGTAGTTTTGCTGTGGTATTACCATAGTTTTACTGTAGTGTTAGTGTAATATTTCTGTAGTTTTGCTGTAGTTTTACCATATTTCTGCTGTAGTATTAGTGTGGTATTACTGCAGTTTAACTGTTGTATTAGTGTAACTTTTCTATAGTTTTGCTGTAGTATTACCATAGTTTTACTATAGTATTAGTGTAACATTTCTGTAGTTTTGCTGTGGTATTACTGCAGTTTAACTGTTGTATTAGTGTAACTTTTCTATAGTTTTGCTGTAGTATTACCGTAGTTTTACTATAGTATTAGTGTAACATTTCTGTAGTTTTGCTGTGGTATTACCATAGTTTTACTGTAGTATTAGTGTAATATTTCTGTAGTTTTGCTGTAGTATTAGTGTGGTATTACTGCAGTTTAACTGTAGTATTAGTGTAACTTTTCTGTAGTTTTGCTGTGGTATTGCCGAAGTTTTGCTGTAGTAATACCATAGTTTTGCTGTAGTATTACTGTAATATTTCTGTAGTTTTGCTGTAGTATTAGTGCAATATTACTGTATAGCACCTGCCATTGGTGCTAAAAATAAATACTGGGGTTTACTTAACAAGTGAGTGTGTATTTGATTGTATTTCATTCAATTACAATTTGAAATTAGTAGCATATTCAGGACATCCAAGTAGAACTAATATCTGTAAAAAAAAAAAGAAAAAAAAAAGATGTGATGCTGTGTTAGTGCCCAGGTCGCCATGGAAACGACAACTACCATGATCTTAGGGGAATATTATAGTGTCCCCATTTCTCACCACATCTTCCCCTGTTTTATTTCCCTCTTTATTCCTTTGTTCCATATTTATTCTGTGACTAAAATGCTTTTTTAGTATTTCACACAATCCATATCAATACAGAGAGAGAGAGAGAGAGTGAGAGAGAGAAGCTCTGTGTGCGTGTGTGTGTGTGTGTGTGTTAATCTAATCTGATTTAATTTGTTCATCATCAACCAATGAATGAATGTACAGAGACAAAACCACAGTCACATACTGCTTCTGTATCTTATGGTATCACACACACACACACACACACACACACATTGAGTTATTACAAATATTGTCCCAGGGCATTTGCTGCTGCATTCACAAATGTGTCTTTATTTACTCTGTGTGTGTGTGTGTGTGTGTGTGTGTGTGCTCGTTCAGTATATTGAGTGTGCCATGCAGTTTTGCTGTAGTGTTTGTGTAATATTCCTGTAGTTTTGTTGAAGTGTTTATATTGTAGTTTATCTGTAGTAGTGATGGAACATTGTAATTCTGGTGTAGTATTTAGATTAATATTACTGTAGTTTTGCTGAATTATTATTGCTTCACCATTAATATCATTATTAATAAGTATTAGTGTAGTCTTGGTGTAGTATTTGTGTAATATTACTATACTTTTACTGGTGCATTAGTGTAGTTTTAGTATTTTTTTTAGTAGTAGTTGTATTAGGGTAATTTAACTGTAACATTCATATAATATTATAGTACTGAAATATTGTTGTTATGATGTAGTTTTGCCATAGTATTTTTGTAAAATTACTGTAGTATTGTTATGTTGTTATGATGTAGTTTTGCTGTAGTATTAGTGTAATACTACTGTGGTGTAATATTGTGTAATAGTAACGTATCAGTATTACTGTAGTTTTGCTGTAGCGTTAGTGTAAAATTACTGTACGTTTGCTGTAATATCAATGTTACATTGTAGTTTTGCTGTAGCATTAGTGTAGTATTACTCTGGTTTAGCTTTAGCATTAGTGTAATATATCTGTAGGTTTGCTATAGTATCGATATGTTGTAGTTTTGCTGTAGTATTAGTGTAATATCATGGTAATGTTGCTATAGTAGTATGGGTATGCTTTAGTTTTGCTGTAATATTATTGTAGTTTTGCCGTAGTCTTGCTGTGATGTAGTTTTGCTGTAGCATTAGTGTAATATCACTGTAATCTTTCTGATGTTATGTTGTAGTTTTGCTGTGGTATTAGCATAATACCACTGTAGTTTTGATGTAGTAGTATTGGCATTGGCGTGCTGGTTTTGCTGTAGTCTTGCTGTGATGTAGTTTTGCTGTTGTAGTATTGACATATTGTAGTTATGCTGTAGTATTACTGTAATATCTTGATAATGTTTCTATAGTAGTATGGGTATGCTTTTTTGCTGTATTATTAGTGTAATATTACTGTAGTTTTGGTGTAGTATTCATTTTATGTTGTAGCATCGCATTAGTGTTAGTGTAATATCACTGTAATCTTTCTGTACTATTGAAGTTATGTTGTAGTTTTGCTGTTGTATTAACATAATACTACTGTAGATTTGCTGTAGTAGTATTGGTACTGGCGTGCTGGATTTACTGTAGTATTAGTATTATTCTTGTTTTCCTGTAGTCTTGTTGTGATGTAGTTTTGCTGTAGTATTAGTGTAATATCACTGTAGTTTTGCTGTGATGTAGTTTTGCTGTAGTATTAGTGGAATGTCACTGTAGTTTTGCTGTAGTCTTATGATGTAGCTTTGCTGTAGTATTAGTGTAAAATCACCATAGATTTGCTGTAATAGTATTGATATGTTGTAGTCTTGCTGTAGTCGTGCTGTGATGTAGGTTTGCTGTAGTAGTATTGATATGTTGTAATTTTGCTGTAGTCTTGCTGTGATGTCGTTTTGCTGAAGTATTAGTGTAGCATCACTGCAGTTTTGCTGTAGTCCTGCTGTGATGTTGTATTGCTGTAGTATTAGTATTATTGTAATATCACAGTAGATTTGCTGTAGTAGTATTGATATGTTGTAGTTTTGCTGTAGTCTTGCTGTAGTCTTGCTGTGATGTAGCTTTGCTGTAGTAGTATTGATATGTTGTAGTTTTGCTGTAGTCTTGCTGTGATGTCGTTTTGCTGTAGTAGTATTGATATGTTGTAGTTTTGCTGTAGTCTTGCTGTGATGTAGTTTTGCTGTAGTAGTATTGTTATGTTGTAGTTTTGCTGTAGTCTTGCTGTGATGTAGGTTTGCTGTAGTAGTATTGATA
>CM040467.1:2084077-2140505 GCA_022758105.1 Pangasianodon gigas
TATGTTGTAGTTTTGCTGTAGTCTTGCTGTGATGTAGGTTTGCTGTAGTAGTATTGATATGTTGTAGTTTTGCTGTAGTCTTGCTGTGATGTAGTTTTGCTGAAGTATTAGTGTAGCATCACTGCAGTTTTGCTGTAGTCTTGCTGTGATGTTGTATTGCTGTAGTATTAGTATTATTGCAATATCACAGTAGATTTGCTGTAGTAGTATTGATATGTTGTAATTTTGCTGTAGTTTTGCTGTGATGTAGTTTTGCTGTAGTATTAGTGTAACATCACTGCAGTTTTGCTGTAGTCCTGCTGTGATGTAGTTTTGCTGTAGTAGTATTGATATGTTGTAATTTTGCTGTAGTTTTGCTGTGATGTAAATTTGATGCAGTATTAGTGTAACATCACTGCAGTTTTGCTGTAATATTGATGGTAATATCGATGGTACTCTATGTTGTAGTTCTGTAATTCTGCTGAGGTTTTGCTCTTCTGGTGCTATAGTGTTCTTCCTTTCTCTCTTTCTCTATATCTCTTGCTCTTTCTTTTATCCTCTGTGCCCTGACTTCTTGGTCATCCTTTTTTCCTTCTTTCCCCTTCTTATTAGCGATGGAAAGAGACACAGAGGGAAGGAGGTAGTGAGAGAGAGAGAGATGGAATGCAAAGCCAGTACCCCTTCTGCTGCCTGTTACCGTGGCAACAGCACTGGATCCCTACACAGCAGAGAGAGAGTAAAAGTGAGAGAAGGGCAGAAAGAAAACAAGGGACCCGCTGCTGACACAAACACCCCCCACCCTACTCCACCACACACACACTCACACACTCACACGCGCACTTACACACACAGAGCTACCTGAAAAGTCTTAGAGGTGTGTGTGTCTTCTGAGCATGAGTTTGTATCTATTTGTAGCTTGTGAGATGGAGGTGTGTATTTGTGCTCCAGGTGTCTTGTGTTGTAGACGTCTGTGACCTGTGTGCGTGTATGTGTGTGTGTGTGTGCTATAACAGCAGGAGGAAACACACAGTGTCACTACTGTAATTACCATCTGCCTGAGGTGTGTGTCAGTGTGTGTCAGTGTGTGTGTGTGTGTGTGTGTGTGTAGTGAGGCTCTAATGAGGGACAGTAAACCCTCTGTAAATGCATGTTGTCAGTGGCTGTAGAGCTATATAGAGAACACACACACACACACAGATCACAGACTCTACATCCACATGAAAAAAGCGACGCGATCTTCAGTGCCGTCAGGTGAATAAACAGGAAGTTAATGTTGGACACACACAACTTCCGGAGTGTTGTATTCCACAGATATAAACTGTGTTCCTGTCAGCATTGACATGGTGTTGATACATTTTTTTTTGTTTTACTTTTTATTTAAACACAAATACTAATAAAAATAAAGATCACGAATGACTTTTTTTCACTTTAGGCCATCAAACTTTCAATAACTTTTTACTTTGATTAACTTAATTCTTGAGCGAAGTGTAGACGCTAGGGGAAGGACGCAAACATGTCACAGTGCTCAGTGCTCGCACAACTGAAGTGTTCACACGTGCAACACCTGCTGACTTAGCTAGCATTACTTAGCTAACCGACTGCTAGCTAAACTAGCTATTCTTAGCCAGCTAACTAACATTAACCAACATACCAATATGTAGTTTACTAACTGTAGATAAAATAAACTTATATTACAGCAGATCGTTTATGAAATGGGATATTGATAAGATTTATCAATAACCTTTCGTGCTCTCTCCCTGCTTTGGTGTTCAAACGTCAATTTTCTCGCGTGCTCTCACACATCCAAACCTGAGGCTTCTTGCCCTTCTTGCCCACCTGAAAGCAACTAAGTCTATATAAAGAAGTAACTAATGAACTTATGCTAACTATTACGAAAATGAGCAGCTAGAATGTTAGCCTTATAAGCAGGCTACGTAAGCTCATTTCTAAACACATAACACCTTATGAAACCCAATACATGAAAATAAATGTAAAAAATAACCCCAAAAAAACCCGATAGCTACGAGACAAACAATTAACCTACGTTTGTGAACAAAATTACGGCAAATTGCATCATATTACAGATTCACATTTGCAGCATTTAGCACTTATCCAGTGCTTTATAGTTGTCATCAAAACACATATTCTTGATGAATATAGGAGTACAGATGGGTAAAGGTCAACGAATACCAGCTACGACCCATAATCGTGTGGAGTTAGTAAAAGTTAGTACAGCATGTAAAACAACTGTAAGTGTAATTCTGGTGATAGCATTAGCTACAGTAAGCTTTTGAACACCTGGAGTTTCTTGTGCTTCATCACAGTGTAATCATTATTATTTCCCCAGACCGAACAAACTGTAGAGAGATAAATCTTTGTGGAACTTATTAACTGCTCGCTCTCAGACCCTAAACGAGCGCTTTATTAAAGGCAGAGTAAAGCCTGTCGATAAAAGACTCATAGACAACTCATAATGTTAACTGTAAATACATTTCTCAGTTCACTTATTGCTATTCCTTGTTTACATTTTTAAAACTTTGGAATGAGAAAAAAAGCGCAAATGTGTGGTGTAAAAAAGTGTGTGTGTGTGTGTGGGTGTGTGAAAGGACAGAAGAGCCATGATGTGTATAGCATTTAAATTCCACTGACCCTCTTGCTGTCTGGTACACACTGTAATCGACTTAGACCTGGTGTGTGTGTGTGTATGTGTGTGTGTGTGTACATGTTTGTGTGTGAGACTCTCTGATATGACATTTCTTAAATGATTTCTGCCCAGACCATATTGCCAAGGTCCACCTCATCTTGTCTCCTCAGAGAGAGAGAGAGAGAGAGAGCGAGAGAAAGAGATTGCGAGAGATTGAGAGAGAGAGAGAGAGAGAGAGAGAGAGAGAGAGAGAGAGAGAGAGAGAGAGAGAGAGAGAGAGAGAGAGAGAGAGAGAGAGAGAGAGAGAGAGAGAGAGACAGCATGTCAGAGAGGGTGAGACAGTGATAAACCCAAGCCTGAGAGTGAGACATTCAGAAACTAAGAGTGAATCATTTATTTAAGTCTAACGTCAATCAAAGGCTATGCCTGTCAAAGACTAACAGCATCAATCACACACACACACACACACACACACACACACACATAGAAATTCCAGTATGGCGGTTACATGTTGGACGTCAGCTGGGAGCATAATAAATGCTTTTCTAAGGTTTGTGTGTGTTTGTGTGTGTGTGTGTGTGTGAAGGAACCCGCAGATGTTCTCTCAAATACACACAGAGCTTTTTGAAGACCAAAGATAATTGCAGTTTGCCCACACAGCTGTGTGAGCTGGTGAATGAGAGACAGACGAAGAGACACAGAGACACATAGAAAGAGAGAGAGAGAGAGAGAAGAAATGAGGAGACTCTCACTAATTTTGGCTTTGGCCCATGAGAAATAATTCTGTGTGTGTGCGTGTGTGTGTGTGTGTGCGTGTGTGTGTGTGTGTGCAAGTGTGTTTGTGGGTGTGTATGTGTGTGTGTTTGAGAGAGTAATGACTGTGAGTTTTAGGGGGCGTGTGAGAGACATGGTGCAGTTTGTCAGTGTTGCCGTGGCGACAAGGCAACTGCAGAAGTGTGATGGATGAGACTTCTGGATGAATTGACACACCTGCTTGAGACTCCGCCCCCTCTTCATTGACAGATAGATAGATAGTTATATAGTTATACAGATAGATAGATAGATAGATTTGTATCTTTCTCTCTCTTTCACCAGTAAGTCAGTTGTTCATATTTACACTTCTGTCTGTCTTTTTTTTTTCAAACCGAGTCTAAACAAACAGTGACAGATCCATCGCCATGATGATCAATCGCCTCTTGTCTCCACGGAAACAGACTTTTTTTTTGACGGAGATGGTGAGAAAGAAAGAGAGAGACAGACAGAGAGAGAAAGAGAGAGAGAGATTTATGTGTTTGAAAGCTTGGCTTCATTAAAAGGACAGTCATAATTCAGAGGTCACTTCGTGTTTGGTGTGTGTGTGTGTTTTACACTTGGCTAAAGGTGATTAAAGCATGACAGTTAAGTGATTAATGATCTTCCTTTACAGAGAGAACGAGACAGAGAGAGAGAGAGAGTGATATATGGACAGAGCAGATTTACAGCGTTTAGCAGATGCTCTTATCGAGATTTTTCCTCGTGCTAGTACAGATAGGTCAGGGTCTAAGTGTGCCATCAAGCTAAAAGCTAGTTACAGAAGAACTAGTATAACTAGTTAAGTGCTCGGTTAAGTGCTTGGTGAAGAGGAAGGTCGAGTCGGGCTTTGCTTGTAGCTTGAAGGCAACAGGGTGCAGAGCAATGGAGTGATGAGGAAGAACTGCAGGAGATTCTGAATCAGTTTCAGGTGGTGATGGTGCGCAGGAGGACACCTGCCAGGAGCTGGTTTCAGTACTCCAGCCTTGTCAAGATGACAATGAACTGAACACACACACCTGAGTGGTCTTCTGAAGTTGTAAAGGAGAAACCTGAAATCTTAAGTCAGCTTAGTAAAATGAGAAGAGAAGGATCGTTGCTTGAGAGATAGAGAGAGCGAATGAGGCATGGACACAGAATGAAGGAGAGAGACAGAAATGGACAGAGAATGACAGAGTGAGTGAGTGAGTGAGTGAGAGAGAATAACTGGTCTAAAAATAAACGATAGACAGCGACAGAGAGTGAGACAGTGAATCAGAGAATCCATTTACAGACAGATCTGTCCAAAATGCAGCACCATAAGAGATGATTCATTCAGATGGGCAATTAATTCTCTTCACAATTTAACAAATTCCAATAATCTTTCCCATATTTACCTTCAGCAGGACAGTGTGCTACAGCATTTACAATTCACAATAACCGTCATAATATCTGTACGCTTACACCAGAAATCTCCAAATACACACTGTATACGAACGCATGAAAACACTGGCGCAGGGATATAACTGCTACGTCAGTTTATTATCAGCCTCACAGCAGACAAATGCATACTCAAAGATTAAAGATTAGGAAACTTGAAAGCATGGGAAACTGGTAAACTATGAGGTTTAGGACTAGAAGCTAGAAACAAGGAAAAAGGAAAACAGGCAACTAGGAAACTAAAGAACAAGAAAATCAGAGGTCTAGAAAAATAGCAAACACACACAAAAAAACAGCAAACTATGAATCCAGAAACCAGGAAAGGAGGACTCAGGCAACAAAAGAACTAGGAAACCAGTAAAATTGGATTTAAAAAAAAAACAAAAAAACAAAACAACCCCCCAAAAGTAAAGTAAGCTGGAAACTAGAAAACCGGATAACCCAGAAACAAGACCAAACTAGGAAACTATGGAATTTAAACCTATTAACAAGGAAACCAGAATTCTTGGAAACCGTATAACTAGGAAAACATAGCCATAATAATTCGCAATAATTCATAAAAAAAAAAAAAAAAAAAAAAAAAAAAAAAAAAAAAAAAAAAAAAAAAAAAAAAAAAAAAAAAAAAAAAAAAAAAAAAAAAAACTTGGAAACTAGCAGGACAAGGACTAGACACTAGAAGCAAAGAAAAAGAAAATCTAGATATCTAGAAAACAGAACTATGAAACCAGAGATTAACAAACCAGAGAACTACAAAAAAATAGATATCTGGAAAGCTAGGGGATATGGATACTAGGAAACCCGACTGTTAGGAAACCAAACAACTATGAAACCAGAGACCCAGAAAAGCAGAAGCCAGGAAAGCAGAGATTCAGGCAAGAAGTGAACTAGGAAACCAGAAAAATCAGAGAACAGGGAATTAGAGAACCAAAAAAAAACAAAGCAACCTGGCAACTAGGGAAGTAGAAAACCAGATAACTAAAAAAACAGGAAACCCAGGAACAAGAATAAACTAGGAATTTGGAATTTGGAAACTAATTAACAAGGAAACTAGAATACTTGAAAAAAAAAAGAAAAAAAGAGGGTAAACTAGCAGGACAAGGACTAGAAGCTAGAAGCATTGAAGTAGGAAACCAAAGAACAAGAAAAATAGAAAACTAGCAAACACAAAAATAAGAGAACTAGAAAATTAGAGATCTGGAAAACCAAGGAACATGGAAACCTGAGATCTGGAAAATTAGTGCTACTATGAAACCAGCAAAATATGAAACCAAAGAACCAGAAAACCAGGCAACCTGGAAACTCGGGAACTAGGATACCACATAACTAGAAACCTGCAAACATGGGAATTAGTAACCAGGAAGTCAGTAGAATAGTTGAGTATTAGCAATCCATAAAGCCAGGCAACCTGGAAATTAGGGAACCCAGGAACTAGGAAACTAGGGATTTTGGAAAACAATCCAGATGGAAACTATTGCTGCGTTCACGCCATGTCAGAATTACTGTAATTACTAGATGGACGTTCTACTAGTAGAACCCGGACGTTCTACTCAGGGCTGTTCATGTCCTCGGACTCAGAATTATACATTTCTTTACACCAAAATGAATCCGTGTGAGATGATGTTGTTAACAACTGCAGAATATATAATTGCAACATTAAATCACATTTTTATGCTAAATAAATATTGCTAAATATTGAAGAACACAGAAAGCACATCAGAATTATTACACAGAAATATTACGATATAACTTCTTACATTTTACTGCTGAAGCCGTCGCCGTTTTGAGTGTTTCTGCATGACGTTGCAGCGGTCAGTTGATACAAGTTGGAGCTCTCAGAAAATTCCTAGTTTACAAGTTGTAATTACGAGTTTTACGAGGACGTGAACGCTTTTTACAAGTCGGAATCTCATAATTACGGTACGCTGCTTATGACACTAGGAAATCAGAAAACTTGGAAAGATGAGTAGGAACGCATAGACGTAAGAAGCAGCTCTGAATTAGGAAATTAAGAAATAGGAAAGTCTCATGCACACTCTCTTCATCTGAACGCTCAGCGTGTCCAGGCTTTTATCAGAGACGCATGGATATGTCTCCTCCTGGATGTCCAGAGGTTTGTGGAGCAGGGTGGACACGTCTCTTGTTTTGACTCCTCCCAGATCAGGGTTATGGTCAGGTGACCACAGGAGTTTGGGGTGAGTGAAAATCAAAGACAACGTTCTGAAAAACATTTGGCTGGCCACTCGAGAACTAGGACACCAGCTGACCCGAGAACTCAGACAAACTAAACTTTTGTGTGTATTTCTCCAAGCCAGCTGGCAGCGAGCTGTGTGTATGCTAATTAAACGGAGCTAATTTGACAACCACGTAGATACACATACACACTCACAGACACACTCCATGTAGTGTCACTCTATCAGTCAGTCTATCGACGCTGCATTTGTGGAATGCAACACACACTGAAAAATATGTTCAGAAATCTGTGTTGATTCAGAATAGGTCGAATCGCTGCAGGCAGTCCAATCAGAACTCTGCGATGTCAGTGTAGTATTATGTGTACACACACACACACACACACACACACACACACACACACAGAGTGGCTCTCCTGAATGAACCTTATGTGCATAATTTGTATAATCATTTTCATTTGTAATGAAATCTGTGAGCACAACCTCTCCAAGCCATTCTCTCTCTCTCTCTCTCTCTCTCTCTCTCTCTCTCTCTCTCTCTCTCTGTGTGTGTGTGTGTGTGTGTGTGTGTGCGCACATTATCTCTCGTACACAGACTTAGTTGCTGGTGCTCATTTGCATATCAGGCCATGTTGCTGCACATTAATTGGTCACCTTCGTTGTAATTGCTCACCTTGGAATGTCAAAAGTCTTATGAGGTGTGAGATCACACACACACACACACACACACAAACACACACACACACACGTAGGGTACAGATGGCATCATCTTTTGCCCTACGTGTGTGGTTGAGTGCCCTGAGAGTATGCTGGAGTGTGATTGGCTGCAGCTGTATCCATGACTACGGCGTTTAGAGAGATTCCAAGTGATACAACTGTGAACTGATTTACAGATTTGTGTGTGTGTGTGTGTGTGTGTGTGTGTGTGTCAACTAGATCATATTCATAGGCATTACTGGCTGGGAAAAATGGGAATTAAGGTGCAAGATGTCAAAGGGAGGAGGGATATGGAAAAAAAGGAGAAATAAGAAGTAAGGAGAATAAATAGAAAAAGAGGAAGAAAGACAGAGAGATAGAGGATGTGAATCAGACGGAGGACAAAAGCTTGTTGTAAGTGAAAGGAGGAGAAAAGACTCACTGAAACACTTACTCAATATATTTCTTGCTTAATCAATTACTGAACCTGTAACCACAAAAGCACTCCATCAGCACCAGCCGATAAATCAATTACTCCGACCAGCAGCGCTCCTGGTGAGGTCCTTCCTGATTTTATTACTGTAGCTAAATATATCTATGCTTATACCTAACTCTAACAACAAAGGAAAACGTCGTCCTGAATGACTTTGGCTCTGAGTATTTAAGCTTTTTTTTTTGCTTTGTCTCTTGTCTCCGCCCCTTTTTCCTCCCAGTGATGGATGGGCGGACCGTTATGACGTGACTGACGGGTACGTGCGTGAGGCAGCAGGTGGGATCACAATAAAACTGCGATCCTCAGACGTGAAGTGGTTCGACGATTACTATTTAAAATTACGTCCTGACAACAATCTGCGCAATCCGTGGTTCCCCGAGTTCTGGCAGCATCGCTTCCACTGCAGACTGAAGGGTCATCCTCAGGAGAGCCCTAACTACAACCGGACCTGTAGCAGTGAGTACACACACAAACACACACACACCCAAGCTATTTTTCTTTCACATTGTTGTAAACTTGACAGCCGGGATTTCCTCTCATAGTCCAACTAATTACCAACTGTGCACATGATCTATCTAACACACACACACTCATGTATGCATACACACCAGAGCTACGGAGCCATTGTTATGCTAGTAGAATCAGAAAGATATGGGCAGGTGGAGGTGGGGGATGAGAATCATCACTTCTCTTGGCAAAGAGCTTCACTTATTTGTCTATTTATTCCTGAATATGTTTACATGTTAATGGAAGAGAGAGCTTTTCATATGATAATCACTGCCTCGGCCTATTTAAACTAAAAACCCTTATCAATAATCACACACCTGGCCCAAACACAGGTCTCACTTAGCTCTAAACCACTTTTAGTAACCCATCTTTTGTCCAACCACTTTGCATAAACTACAAATGACCAAAATGCAACTCATGAAACTCATGAAACCCAAACATATTGCAATACAATCTGACTAAATTCAAAAACCTTTTCTATTAAAATTTAACAAGCACCTGCTTGGCCCAAACCAGTCAGATTCATCCAAAAACGATCACCCAAACAATAATCCACAGTTGACCAAACCCATTTCAATAACCCAAACTCAAAAGCATTTCAATAACCCAAACTCAAACCCAGTTCAATAAACTGACCTCAAAGCCAGTTCAATAAACCAAACTCAAACCCAGATCAGTAAAACTAAATCTAACCCAGTTCAATAAACCAAACTCAAAACTAGTTCAATAAACCAAACTCAAACCCAGTTCAATAACCCAAACTCAAACCCAGTTCAATAAACCAAACTCAAAACTAGTTAAATAACCCAAACTCAAACCCAGTTCAGTAACCAAAAAACTCAACCCCAGTTCAAGAACCCAAACTCAAAATTAGTTCAATAACCCAAACTCAAACCCAGTTCAAGAACCCAAACTCAAGCCCAGTTTGAACTCAAAACTAGTTCAAGAACCCAAACTCAAACCCAGTTCAAGAACCCAAACTCAAACCCATTTCAATAAACCAAACTCAAACCCAGTTCAATAACCCAAACTCAAACCCAGTTACATAGCCAAACTCATTTATTTAACATAGAACTGACCCAAACTCATCTTAGGAACTCACAGTTGGTTAAACCCAGATCAATAACCCAAATTTTTGATAACCTTTGGTTTTGATTTGATAATTCAGTAACCCAAAATAATAATGCAAATCCAACACAAATTCCTTTAAACCACAATGGAACCAAAACATTTACAATAACTCACAATTGGTGCAAACACAGCTCATTCACTCACATCCATTTTGGTAATATACAATTGACCCAGTCCGGTTTAAATAACGCACAAAGTCCATTTCAACAACTGAAACCATTCACAACCATCCCCAAACCTATTTCAATAAATTATAATTAACCCAGACCCTTTTCAGTCAATGAGAAATGACCCAAGCCCATCTCATTCAAGCTGCACTCAGCTCAGATCCATTTTAACAACCCAAAATTAACGTAAATGCCTTCCAATAATGCGTTTCAACAGCTGATAATTAGAATGAGTTCAAACCCATTTCAGACCCAGTTCAACAACATGTCTGGCCAAAAACCTTTAAACTAGATCAACAATTGTATACCTGCCCCAAAAACCTCAATTAATAATCAAGGACATGTCTAGGTCACCTAAAGTCAAAGATCTCTCTACTCATTTTCCTCACACCCCAGATCCGACTACAAAAGCGCCAGATTATGCTCTTTTATACTTCATTCTGTCCTTCTTTTTTCTCCAAAATCAGTATATTACACTTAGAGTACCTGTCATTCTGCTCCTCCAACTCCCCTGTCTCTGCCCTCATTGCCCCTCTTTCGATGATATTCCTTTCTTTCTTAACTTTCTCTCTCCTCCTTTGATTCTTTTCTATTCAGTTCTCCATTCATACCTGAAGCACACACTCTTCACACATCACATCAAAGCGGCATGGTTTCAAATAGCTCCATTTCAATAAGAAAAGGAGAGGGGAATATGAATGAAACACAATTTGTGTCTGCCACTGAATTACTGAATTTTGGTTAGAATGAAAGAGAGAGAGAGAGCGAGAGAGAGAGAGAGAGAGGTATTCTGAGGTTAAACTCCAGGGTTGTTTGGATATAATGGATGAGGTTAGGAGGGAGGAGAGTGTATCAGGACTTTGAGGTGATTAGATTTCAGGCCAAATATCCCCCCTACACACACTTACACACATACACATACACATACACATACACACTGAGCTGCAGTAGTCTACCCTGCTATCTTGAGGACAGCTGATACATCATATATACATCTTTAAATTATATAGAAACGAGAGTTGCTGTGAATAAGTGTGTTTTGAAAGCCATAGCTAGAATTAATTAACTAATTAATTAACTAATGTCATTGAGTTCATACATGAGAGGTCATTGGCATTCATGTATGCAGATACAGTATATTTTCACTGATTTTGTTTGCTAGCTAGCTATCACAAGCTACCTTGACATGGTTGGTTTCGGAGAGAATATTTGTTTTCTTTTCATAATCTTCACTGCTAACACTAGAGAGACAGCTAACATAAGCTAACGTGACACGATTTCTGACGACTCATAACCGGCCCTGGTAATGACAGCTGGCTAACAAGATAGCAGAATCCTCTTAAAGGTCCTTCAGAGGACTGTGTGTCTACATTTGAAAAGTGACATACTGTATTTATTGTGAAAGACAAACGCAGTTGTCACATTGACAGATATGCTCACTGGTGTGCAATCAACAGACTGACCCTTTTTCACTGGAGAGCTGTGCCAGGAAGAAATTCTGTCATTATATTAGGATAAAAAAAAAAAAAGAAATATATGAAAACGAATTACTGATTTGACAGGTGCTGTAATTGGATTTCTATATATGAGGTACTTCGAAAAAGATTGATGGGGTGCAAATAAAATATCCATGACTAATGACTCAAAGGAAAGACCTGAACATATAATTACTAAAGCTGCTACATTTAATTCAATGTTCAAGGCTGTGTTAAACACCAGTTTGTCGGGAAAATCAAATGAACAGCAAAACCTTTGATCAGTTTATAACCTGGAAATGTTTTTTTTTCCGTGAATACTGAACACTGAATATTTTTCTCCAAAGGGAGACATAAAATGAATGTAGTATAATCCAAGCACTGAGCTATTAAAGCAGAACAGAATCAGTGATTTTAGCTGAGGTAGATACTTCACTCCCTGTCTCACAGACGTCTGTCTTTCCTTCTGTGTCTTTGTCCCGTCTAGAGCGTGATTCATTGCGGCAGCAGTACGCTCAGGACACTAAGATGGGTTTTGTAATAAACGCGATCTACAGCATGGCCTATGGGCTTCATAAGATGCAGAGAGCTCTCTGTCCTGGTATGGCAGGACTCTGTGATGCCATGCGGCCAATCGACGGTTCCAAACTGCTCGAGTTTCTCATGAAGACCAACTTCACAGGTGTCAATGGAGAGAACATCTACTTCGATGAGAATGGAGATTCGCCGGGAAGGTACGGAGAGCATTCAGACAATTAGTAGGTCAGACACTGAGACAGACATCCAGTTAGTCAGTCAGTCACTTAGTCAGTCAGTTAATCAGTCCGTCTGTTTGTCAGCCAGACAGTCACTGAAGCGGACATCCAGTGAGTCAGTCAGTTAATCAGTCAGGTAGTCATTTATTCAGTCAGTCACTCAGTCAGTCATTCAGTCACTCAGTCATTCAGTCACTCAGTCATTCAGTCACTCAGTCAGTCAGTTAATCAGTCCGTCTGTTTGTCAGCCAGACAGTCACTGAATCAGACATCCAGTGAGTCAGTCAGTTAATCAGTCAGTCACTCAGTCAGTCATTCAGTCAGTCATTCAGTCATTCACTCAGTCAGTCATTCAGTCATTCAGTCACTCAGTCTGTCATTCAGTCACTCAGTCAGTCATTCAGTCAGTCATTCAGTCACTTAGTCAGTCATTCAGTCAGTCATTCAGTCACTCAGTCAGTTATTCAGTCAGTCATTCAGTCACTCAGTCAGTTATTCAGTCACTTAGTCAGTCATTCAGTCAGTCATTCAGTCATTCACTTAGTCATTCAGTCATTCAGTCACTCAGTCATTCAGTCAGTCACTTAGTCATTCAGTCACTCATTCGTTCAGTCACTTAGTCATTCAGTCATTCACTCACTTAGTCACTCAGTCACTCAATGAGACAGTCATTCAGTCAGTCAGTCACGCAGTCAGTCATTCAGTCACTCAGTCACTGAGTCATTCAGTCATTAGTCAGTCAGACAGTGAGACAGACAGTCAGTCAGACAGTTAGTCAGACAGTTAGACTGTCAATTTGAGGACATCTTAGACTCACCACAGAAGTGCTGTGACCAATCAATCAATCTATCATTCGTGTGTGTTAGGATTTATGTGCATGTATGTGTGTGTTAAGCTATATAAACGTGTGTGTGTGTGTGTGTGTGTGTGTGTATGTGTGTGTAGCTATGTGATCATGAACTTTAAGAAAATGGGGAAAGATTACTACGACTACACTAACGTGGGCAGCTGGGACATCAGCGGCCTGCAGATAGACGATGACGAAATCTGGCCGAACAAAGACAGCATCATTAAGTCGGTCTGCAGCGAGCCCTGCGATAAAGGACAGATCAAGGTCAGTGTCACACACACACACACACACATAGAGCACTTTCCACTGTGTTATTATAACCATGATATTCTCTATGTTTACTTATATCACAGTTTTAACACCTTCATCTCAGCTCGTTCTTTTCATTCTCCCCAGACTCACCAGAAAAAAACTCAACCCCATTTAACACTTCACTAACCACACCCCAATTAGCCCCACCCATTATGAGCTACTTCACTCACGCTGACTTTACTAATCCCACGTTAGTAATTCAGCTACTTTTTTTCAGTCCCTACCTGATATGTGCAGCAATCCAGGTGATGTAAGATGAATAAATGTTACTCAGAGTTTAAGAAAAATCCTGAAAGGATCCTGCTGGTGGAAAGAACGGGAGAGAGAGAGGTTAGACTTTTCTTTCCCAGCGGACTTTAACACATTGACAGAATTAGTGAAATGTCACTGTGTGCCTTAATGACATTTCTCTAAGTGGTTACAAAAATGTCAGCTTTAGGTTTGTCCTTGATTTATCACACATTAAATGGACTGATGAGTTCCAGCAGGCCTGCAGTGATTCACTTCGCTAAGCTCATTTAACACTTTCAGAGGTGACAAATTGGATAAAACTTTTCTTTTTTTTTTTTACATTTAATCCAGCTTCAACCTGTAATTGGCTTCAAGGCTCCTTAATTAATCAGGAGCACGGGGAGAACCCTGGTCTGTTTAGTGTTACACTGAAGCAAATGCATGCATTTGCTGAATCTAT
This sequence comes from Pangasianodon gigas, assembly GCA_022758105.1. Lineage (NCBI taxonomy): Eukaryota > Metazoa > Chordata > Actinopteri > Siluriformes > Pangasiidae > Pangasianodon > Pangasianodon gigas. The sequence continues at coordinate 2,098,175 of CM040467.1, forward strand.
CTATCTATCTATCTATCTATCTATCTATCTATTTGTCTGTCTGTCTGTCTGTCTGTCTTGTATCTATCCCTATAGTCTCATTCTGTGAACCTTTTTGGCAAGCCTACTAAAAAATTGCATAATGCTCCTCCTATTCATGTCTGTATTTGTAATGACTGTCCAGAATAGTCTTTCCCTCTCTCTTCATTTCTCTCTCTTTCTGAATTACACTCTCTGTCTATCGCTCTTTCTGTCTCACTGTCTCTGCAGGTGATCCGTAAGGGCGAGGTGAGCTGCTGTTGGACGTGCACCCCCTGTAAGGAAAACGAGTTTGTGTTTGACGAGTACACGTGCCGTGCCTGCGAACTCGGATCCTGGCCTACTGATGACCTCACAGGTACAGACACAGACAGATGGACAGACAGACACAGACGAGTGATGAGCGGTGGCTGTGTTATGCTGTTACACTGGGGATTTGTTTTAATTTTGCTGACATTTCTATCCTAAGGGGCGTGGTTTCTACCAGGATGACCCCGCCCCATCTACAGGGCATGAGGGCTCACTGAATGGTTTGAATGAGGATGAAAATAATGCAGATAAAATGCTCCGGGTTTCGCAGTCACCAGATTGTGATCTAAACCATCATCATCATCAAAACACCAAGTGAAGGAAGGGTTTTCATCACTCCAGTACAGTTGCAGAGACTTGTAGAACCGAAGCCAAGGCTCTCTGAAGCTTGTGGTTGCCAAACACAATACTAACACACTTCATTTAGTGTGTTTTCCCCTTCGGTGAGGTTCTTTAGGCAGGTGAGAACACAGCAATCCTACTCGGGTGCGAACCAAAACAACCGTCTGAGCAACGGTGTCTCGATCTGCTTCCATGTGAACTCTAGCGCGGTGAGAAAGTGATTCAACTCTGAATCAACTCAACTGCAGGAAGTGAATCAAACATGTGAGCTGCTAAACTGAGCCACAGGGTGCGAACTGAGCCAAAGGACAGAGCTGTAGCGACTGAAGAAACAAGAAGACCAAATAAACCCTGGAAGCCATGCACAAAATATTGTTAATTAGTTGCTTATATAATTAGCTAGTACTTTATTTAGTGCCGGCTCCGTGTTCTCTGTGCTTGGGTGATTTTTGGCAGTTTGCATTTTTCCATCAGGGTATTTTTGACCAACTGATGATAGAGTTTTTCGAGATAGAGGTGATAGAGGTTTTCAGCACTACACTCCCCACAGACAATTATATTTAATTGTATATATATATATATATAGCAAACAAACCAAAAGTATAAATTTTACTCTGATTCAGTCTCAGACTCACGGACTCACAGGTGTGAAACCGCCCTTAGTGTTTGTTCTTCAGGTTTTAAGTTTCTGTTTGAGTGTGTTGCTTGGATTGAAATACAAATATGTCCTAAAATCATAGGAGATCAGCTCTGTTCCTCTTCTTTGGTTGTTGGTCTGGTGGTCCTCTTGCATTGTCAAGCCTTTGTATAACCACAGGCTTTTAAGGCTTTTCTCTGATGTACATATATATCGTCTTTGTCCTTGTTCTTGGACATTTGCTTTACTGTACAACTTGTCTTCTCTGTCCATAATGTGTACATTGTTGTTATCAAAAGACTATCTCTTGTCCTTCAGGTGTAGGTAGAACGTTGAGTGCTCCTTGAGTGTTTGTCCTCCTATATTGGGACATATTTCACTCAGCAGGTACATGAACATGGACATTACTGTGCATGTACAGAGGGATATGTCCTTGCACGACACTATGGTCTCATCCATTTATGTCTTTAGTCAAGAGATGTTGTTCTCAGAGCTCTCGGAGTTGGGGTCATATACCCGCTAAGGGGACGCTTGGTATTTGGCGATTTGGAATTGATCCTGACAGCAGGCCTGAGAAATCCACCTTTCTTGTGTGTCTTAGGAAATCTGTATAAGCATCGAGTGACGTCTGCTGGGTAAAAGGTTTCGTGCAGGCCCTCATCAATAGCGTCTACTCTCTCACGTTTTTTGTAAACAGTCTATGACCTTTTTCTTGGAGATGTTTTGCCGTTGCTAAGGGATTTGCTATGCTAAATGCATTTCCATTTTCCTGCATTTGGGCAAAGAGCAATATTAATATCTAGCACTACTAGCTGACTCAAAAAACTATGGAATCCCATTTGAGGCCAAAATTAAATACATAAATACTCTATGACTTTATTAATTAATTAAAGTCCATGACCAGTTTTTTTCTCACAGAGGACATCTTAATCAGACACATAGCTTATCTCACAGACTGAACTGTTTATGGATAAAATTATGAACAAATCTTAACAGATGAGTGATAGGTCAGCTTATCCTTCAAATCCTGGTCACATTCTCTTTACAAGAGTGAACAAAATGAATGAACAAAAAAAATGAACATTGGCATTATTTTATTAATTCAGCAACTCATAATAGCAAAATAAAAGTATGACATGTAACCGCCTACATCCCACATGCACACTAAAACTTCATGACCTCAAATTAATGAAGTTGTTTAGTGAAGTTTTGCGCATAATTAACTGAGATATAACAAAATAAAATGCAAAAAGCTACTGAATAAAAGCCATATTAGTAAGTTAAACCAAATTTGCAGTGATTAATGTGATTGTTACAACAAGGACTATTCATGCAGCAGTATATTGGCGATATAATAGACTCCTATTAGATGTCGATGCTTGCCATCATCTCGTTTATATATCATCGTATTAGTCTTTTTTTTCTCAATGTTTAATTTTTCAATTCCTGCTTTTATGGTACATATGACAGCAAAGTTAAAAAAAAAAAAACCTCTTCAGTCCACATCTTCTATCCCAGATTTTTTTCCAGTCTTATAGGCAAGTACTTTTGTTTAAAGGTCTAGATGCTATTGTAAAACTCTGTTTTGGACTCTTCTACTCAAGAAAAATCTGGCAACCTAGGAGGCGTGAACTACACACCGGTGAATTTAATAATCTGAAGGGGGAGCAACTTAAACAGCTGCGTAACCCGACTCTGAATACGAGTAACTTTCCCAATGTGAACACTGACTTAACTTTTGGACTCCGAATAAAGGCACGTGTGTCTCTCTGTCTCTCAACAAGAAAGACAGACAGAGAGAGAGAGAGAGAGAGAGAGATAAAGGGAGAGCGTAAATCAGATAAGCGAACCAATCTGCCTGTGTAGGTGTTTATATGCATGGCTGGGTGTGCTGTGGTGTATGTTTGTGAGACAGATAAAGAGAGAAAGAGAGAGAGCGAGAGAGAGAGAGAGCGAGAGAGAGGACAGCTTGTAAACAAATTGCTTTCACGTCTCTTGAAGGCGAATTGTTTCATTTCACTGTGTGATTTTTTTCATTAGCACTTTAATAAGGAGATGAATACAAGAATACGTGACATCTTTTGAGACAGTTAATAAAGTACAGAGATGCAGACAGACAGACAGACAGACAGATTTTGTTCTGCTTACATTTCATATTCATGTTTCGACATGTCCGTTCTGAGTATTATTGCTTCACTTCATTTTGCTTCACTGAAATGAAAAATAATTACGCAGTCAGCGAGAGAGAGAGAGAGAGAGAGAGAGAATGGGAGAGACAGACAGATTGACAGAGAGAGAGACAGAAAGAGGGGGAGTGAGAGAGCAACAGATCCAGGCACAGAGACAGGCAGAAGGATCTATATGTTTGGATATTTATGGTTTCTTTCTTATGAAGTGTAACAAGAACAGTAATAAACAGCACTAGTGTAATAAACAGGAACTAAAGTCATGAATAATTAATGAGGGTGATGAATAATTAATTAGGGAACTGTTACACTGCAGAACTTTCACAGTCATACTGCAGAGTCTCTGAGTTTTTAATATTAACGAAGAGCAACATTGCCACAAGCATCTTTCTCTATCTATCCATCTCTCACTGTTTCCATCTTACTCTCTCATCTTACTGTGTCTGTCTCTCTTTCTCTCTCTCTATTTCTCGGTCTAAATTTCTCTTTCACTCTGGGCTGAATGGAGACACAGTGCGAAACCCAACTTGATGCGACCAGAAAATGCATCTTGAGATTAAGATTTAATTTACTAATGCAGTAGCTCATGGGACAGTGTACTAAATACGCTATGTGTGAAGCGCAGATTGTGGTTTAAAAGCGGATGTGAAGTGGAGAAAAATGGTCAACCAACAGGAAATGCAAGGTCAGTAATGAAGATAATGTGTGAAAGGAAGTTGTTAAATAACGACTCTTGTGTCAGAACATTTGAACGGTGTGGAGGGGATTAATATGGATAATATGATTTCTAAATAAAGAGTAAAACACATGCTGTTATAGGAAAATAAACCAGTTACGTCGTACGGTGACGCGGTCCAGCGTGAATAAGAGCACGTCTTAAAGTGTTTTATTCCTCTTATATGACAACAATTTGCCAACAGTTATAATTTTTATTTACTAAACAATACGACATTGCACATTTTATTTGTTAGTTCCTGTTACCACTATAAACAGTCGTTCCATCATTTTTTCTCTCTTGAATTTATGTCACGTCACACAAGACTTTCCCATGTCGGAAAACTTACAGCTTTACTTCCGACTGTTCCAAACCACTGAAACTGGAGACTCCTTCCAAAAAATCTCAAACAAACATCTCCTCACAGAAAACGTCACCACATCAACGACGTGTGTTTTTAACTCTGTTTATATGGCGCATCCACGATACAAGTCCCTGTGTACGTTGTTACCATAGAAACGAAAACGTCTTCTAGCTTGGAACACCTTCTGACCAATCAGAATCAGAAAATCAACAGCACTGTTGATAACTGAATCAGATACCTGAACTTGGAAAATCGATGAACGTTATGATCAGGGTTGCCAGATCTGCGTGACAAAAGCAGGACCAACTGTCCAGATACTATTCAAAGAGTTCAAATCAAATCTATATGGATGAGGAGGAGAAGCGTGCTCATACGCCAGTTCCGTACTTAACACTCAAGGGCTTTCATGCAGAATGCAGGCTGAGTACACCTAAAAACAGACACAGACAGCTGTGTACATCTCGTCCTCTATCTCTCATCTATCTATCCATCTCACAGTCACAGATTTTCTCTTTCCCTTTATTTGTATGCCTTGCTGGCTGTCAATCCTTCTCCATCTGTCTTTCTTTCTCTATCTCTCGATATACACTTATGCATCTTCCTCTGTTTCTTTCTATCTCTGTGTATTTTTTCTCTTTCTTATTTTTCCCTCTCTCTGCTCCGTTCTTTCCAGCTGTTTATGTATGTTTCACTTCCTCCTTCTGCCTCTTTTCTCTCTCTTTGTGTCTCCTTCTCTTTAATTCGGTCTGTACGGTATGTACTACTGTGTCGCCCCTTTATTATAATAGTGAAATAAATAATGAATAATGACAGAGACGACATGTCAACTCTCTGTATCTGAGGCAGTGACGTACTCTGACATTTTTGCCCTGTGTGCCGCCATGCATCCTTCCCCTTAGGAAGATCTGTCATTTTTTTAACATTTGGGTATGAAAATAAGGAAGTGCGGCTCCGTATCGATCTCCCTCATCATGCACCGAGCACGCAGTCTCTCACTGAGCCTGTACCTGCTCATCTGTCAGACACTTTATACTCTCTGTTTAGGGTCTGATAACACTCTAATTTACGTTTGACGCACGTTCTGGAAGTTTAGTTTGACCTTGTTTGAAGATCTGATTAGTGTTTATATATTGGAGTGTAGAGCAGCGCTAGCTGAGCTCTGTCTCTTTCTCTTGCTCTGCCTGGCTCTGTCTTTGAAGATGGGAACAGAGGGAGGTATTCGGAGTCGAGACACGCACACGTAGTCAGGAATTAATACTGAAATTATGTGCATCAGATGCAACTTAAGCAGACTTAAGTGCTATTCAGAAGCTGCGCAAAATATTCAAAAAGAAAAATCTTAAAAATCTGCATAATTGGTGCGCCTAGAAAAAAAAAGCAACTTAAGCAGGTGCGTAACCTGATTCTGAATACACATAACTTTCCCCATTGTAAATATTGACATAACATGATCATGGCCCAGGGAGTTTGGAATAAATTATCGTGTTGCAGACTCTTCTTACTCTCTCTTGTCCCTTTGCAGGTTGTGACCCAATCCCAGTCGAGTATCTGCATTGGGGCGACCCGGAGCCGATCGCTGCGGTGGTTTTCTCCTGCCTCGGTCTCCTGGTGACATTCTTCGTGGCAGCCGTGTTTGTGGTGTACCGCGACACGCCTGTGGTGAAGTCGTCAAGCCGTGAGCTCTGCTACGTCATCCTGTTCGGAATTGGCCTAGGCTACATCTGCACCTTCTGCCTGATCTCTAAACCACGCATCATTTCCTGCTTCCTGCAGCGCCTCGGTGTCGGCCTGGCACCCGCCCTGAGCTACTCGGCTCTCGTCACCAAGACCAACCGCATCGCTCGCATCCTAGCAGGCAGCAAGAAGAAAATCTGCACCAAGAAGCCGCGCTTCGTTAGCTCCTGTGCCCAGCTAGCCATTTCCTCCTTCCTGGTCATGGTGCAGCTCGGCATCATCGTCACGCTGCTCGTCCTGGAGCCACCAGACGTCGTCTTCCACCATCCGTCCATCCGAGAGGTCAGGCTCATCTGCAACACTAGCAACCTAGGCGTAGTCGCGCCGCTTGGCTACAACGGCGTGCTAATTCTCAGCTGCACCTTCTACGCATTCAAGACACGCAACGTGCCGGCGAACTTTAACGAAGCCAAGCACGTGGCGTTCACCATGTACACCACATGTGTCATCTGGCTAGCGTTCGTTCCCATCTACTTCGGCTCGGACTACAAGATTGTGACGACGTGCTTCTCTGTGAGCCTGAGTGGCACCGTGGCACTCGGCTGCATGTTTGCGCCAAAAGTCTACGTGATCCTGGCCAAGCCTGAGCGTAACGTGCGGAGCGCCTTTACCACCTCTACAGCCGTGCGCATGCATGTGGGGCGGGGCAAAAAGACACCACCGCCCACCAGCAGCCTCGCCAACTTGTGGAAGAGACGCCCCTCGTCCGGGGACACGCTCAGGTTAGACACTGTGTGTGTGTGTGTGTGTTGCATTAATAATACTGTGTGTGAGTATGTGTGTGTGTTCCATTCCAGTAAGTGCTCTGCCACCTGAGTGAACCCGTAATGTGATTACACTAATAAATGTGTCGGTCACACACACACACACACACACACACATGCACACACACAGTCACACACACACAAAATTAAGCGCCCATCAAATTACAGTCTTTTATAAGAGCTTTAGGTAAAAATAGATAGATGGATAGATAGACAGACAGAGAAAGAGAGAAAGAGAGAGAGAGACAAAAACACAGAACAGATGGTGAGACATATGTGATTGTGTTTTTGTGACCTACATGTTGTGTAGTTTGGGACACAGTGGACCAATAACCATAAGGCGTTTGTAATAGCGTTTATGTGATGAATAAACCGAAGTGAACCAAATTCACTGAACTTCACTCAAGCCCAGATTTACTAAGAACCCAAATAATGAATACACAATTGTGTGTGCAGTTAGTGGATCTTTTGACTAACTGGTGACTCGCAAAGCATTAGAGATGCATTGATACCGACAGTAATATCGATACCATGCTCAGCTAATCCACAAGGGGGCAGCAAAGTAAAGACGGAGCAGAATGATGACTTAAATGGCTACTATTTCCAGAAATGCGTACTTCTTTGATTTCGATGTGCCTGGGGTAACGTTTGTATACAGCGCCACTATCGGCAATGCACGGAACAATGCGTCACGTTGCATATTCTGGAACCGCCCCTTGCGTCATTGTATATGTCAGCTTGCGTAAAGTATGTAACAAACCTTACTCGTACTCGTAAAAAATGCTCCAATTCCAACATCCGAGTATCACCCTTGTGATACTATGTGACCTAGTGTGCGTTGTCACGTTAACGAACAGACTGCAAACTGCGTTCTGTGAAAATATCAATAGGAGGAGCTACAGCATCTTTCTACAGTATATGTGACCTGTTAAAACAACGCAAGCGGCACATACACTGCAAAAAAATTGGCAGCTTACATCACTAAAAATCAGCAAAATTACCTTCCCATAGACCAGGACTATTTCAAGCATGAAATTAGTAAAAAAAATGGCTAGAAATAGGCTTAATAAGCTTATATTCAAGGTATTTCCACGTGCTAAGGTCATTTCTTGCAGTGCAACAGGAACCAAAGCCATCGTTGGCGAGGCAAGAAAACAAGTCAATGCTAGCTGCGTGAAAATAACAGCTCTTAAATAACAGTATGTTGGTCTTCGAGATGCAGCAATGATAAAAACGTACATTTTTCCTAACTGCAACACAGAAGCTTTTTTCCCAAGTGAAATAAAACCCACTTCTCCACTGCTCTATCCAAGCTAACTAATCTAGCTAGCTGATGCACTTTATTTGAGATCAACTCACTAGTGTGCACTTTTCACGGTCATGGAAACTTTCAGGATGCTGTAAATTTCACTGTACAGTTATTTTATAGACTCCATCCTGTATTTTTGCGACCTTTAAGGGTTCTTCAGTTGTCCTTCTAAGGGAAAGTTCTACGTAGAACCATACAACAGGGTTAGGAGGCTAAGAACCTTTTCTTATCCAGGGGATAATTGGATAAAGAACCTTTGAAGAATGACCTCTAAAATGAAACAGGAAGTAGAACATGTTTCCTGTCGCTGTTTGGCGTTATGTTTTCAACAAGAAGTAAAAATGGGGGAAAGGGCAACGTCATGAGAAAGAAAGAGAGAGAGAGAGAGAGAGAGAGAGAGAGAAGTGAACAAATTGGCTGAAGAAAAAAGAAAACTTGTCTGAGTCAGCATTAGTTTAGTTCAATGGTGAGAACTCATTAATGGAAAAGTGTCCAGTTTCCGCCACTGTCTCTTTTTGTATCTGCACTTCTTCTCTCTTTCTCTCTCTCTCTCTCTCTCTCTCTTTACTGTGGTTCTCTCGCTTTTTGAATGTTTTCAAGCACTCAATCAGCCCTACGTGATAAAATCCGCATGTTCGTAATGAGATAAGTCCCAACTAACAAGGCTAATTAACCCCAAGGGAGCAGAAATAAAGTGAGAGAGAGAGAGAGTGAGAGAGAGAGTGAGAGAGAGAAACATAGCCCTATTATTGCATCTGCAGTTCCACGGCAATTCATTCGAATAAATGATCATGACCTTTTCCTAAACCCAGAAGAATAAAAACAAGACACGCAGATTTAAAAACGTCCTTGGATCAAACAACTATGAAATAACCGTGTGTCTCAGTCAATTCGCTTAACACGACTAGCATGAATGAAAAAAATCGATGGATGGATGGATGGATGAATAATGTTTCCAATATGTTAACTATTTCTTATTCCTTCTCATATTGTTAGGCAGGTGTCTCTAACCTCATGTTTAGCTCTTCAGACTAAACCTAAAAAAGTAACCATAACAATGATAACATAAATAGTTTACGTTCCGTCTATCTGTCTTTTTAAATTATGAAAAAAAACATTCTCACAATCGTAACCATAGCAACAGTCATAATATGTGGTGAAGAAACAGGCAGCTACGAGCGTCCCAGTAGCAGGAATTATACCACAGCACTATTGAATACTCGATTCTGATTGGTCAGAAGGGGTTTGATTTATTTTCTATAACAGCAGCTCTGACAGTAGTGCAGGTTTATGTTACTGCGCTCTTTCTAATATCGTTTCTACAGCAACAACTTACACAGAGACTTATATGGTGGACGCTCCACATAAACGAGAGAAAAACGTGTGTAACTGTTGATATGGCAAGTTTTCTGTAAGGAGTTGTTTATTTAAAATTTATGGAAGGAGTCTCCACTGTCAGTGCCTTGTAAAGCTCGTGGAAAAATGACAAACTGCATATTTTTGTCTTATTAACTTAATTGTCTTATAAGAGAGAGAGAAAAAAAAGTGAGGCTGGTGATGGAATGATGTTCCACAACATTAAATGTAACTATAAATGGATAAAAAGTATGACGTATCGTTCTTCAGTTGATAAGAAATTTGTTATTGCTGGCAAATTGCTGTGGTATAAGAGGAATAAAACACTTCAGGATGTGCTGTTATAGGAAACTAATCAACTTTAGGGTGATAAAAGAAATATGATTATTTTCCTATAACAGCACATACCCAAGTGTTTCATTCCTTATAAAATGGATGGTGCTTTGTCTTTCGCTGCGTCATCCTTTGTTGCCTGATATTGAAACTCATTCTTAGCTTTGTTTGTTTTTCTTGTTGCGGTTTTTTTTTTTACTCAAAATGAATAAATTGTTTGTTTTCTTTGTTTTTTGCAGCTCTAACGGGAAGTCGGTGACGTGGGCTCAGACGGAGCGCAATTCCAAAGGTGGCCACTTGTGGCAGCGTCTCTCCTTCCACATCAAAAAGCGAGAGAACAACCAGACGGCCGTGATCAAGCCTTTCTCCAAGGCGTCGGAGGATGTCACGCCTGAAAGCGCTACCGATAAAATGCTTTACGAAGTCGCAGAGAGCGAGGAGCGATATCCAATTACGTATCGGCCGCAGACTCCGTCACCAATCAGCACCGTGAGTCAGAGGACGGGAGAAATTCTAGGGCGGAGCCAAGGCGCTGATGATGAACAGATCATTAGCGTTTCCTCATACGTCAGCCAATCGTCCCGTAGAGAAAGCGGATCGTGTGTGGGAGGGATAGGATCTGGTGGGGGCGTGGTTGTGAGCGGAGCCATGGGAATCGGAGGCGGGATCTCTAGCTCATCACAGGGCTCGCTAATGGAGCAAATCAGCTGCGTTGTGAACCGTTTCACAGCTAATATCAGCGAACTAAACAGCATGATGCTCTCAAGTTCACCACCGCACCCTGCTAAAGTCCCGCCCCCTTACTTCCTGTCCCGAGACATGTCCATGCCTGCTACTATGACGACCTATGCTGAAATTCAACCTCTTCCACCTGTGGAGTCAAACGGAGGTCGTCCATCCACTTCCTGCCCTCTCGGAGGTCCTTCGGGCGTTAAAGAGAAGATTTTGGAAACAACGGTACACGAGTCCCAGGCTTCTAAAGGGGAAATGGAGGAAATTATCGCGCTAACGCCCCCCTCGCCGTTTAGAGATTCTGTGGCTTCAGGAAGCATCTCGAATTCTCCTGCCTCTGGATCATCACCCAAATACGAGTGCTTGGTACTGCGGCACTACAGCCAGAGCTCCTCGTCCTTATAAGGACCTTGGACGTAAGAAAGTGGCGAGAATATTAATTCGAGATATATGATAATGGTTTTCTGGTGTGTGTGTTTACATGTTGTCGCTGTTGAATTTGGCAAACAGCCAGAGCTCCTCGTCCTTAAGAGGACTGTAGAGACAGAACAGATGAAATGAGGGAATGAGGGTGGAGATAATAATAATAAAAAAAAGCTGAGATTGAGGAATAAGCATCTTAGAGAGGATATAAGGACCTTAGAGATGAGAAAAGGAGAAAGAAGGATGGGAATATTCAGATGGGAACTGATGAAAGAGGAGGGTAACACTAAAATCAATGAATAATGGCGTCCCAGAGGATGTAATACAAACAAACACAAGTGCGGAACTACAGCCAGTGCTCTAGGACCTTAGACTCAGGCAAGAGGGATGGAGTGATATCGAAATGATGAATAATATCTTGGAAGAAGAGATATAAGTTAATACATATGCAGTGTTTGTTTTGCGTATTTGCATGTTTGTGCCATTCACTTGACAATGAGAGACAGATATTACAAAAACTACTGATCTTATAGATGTAGAGCTGAAAAAAAAGAGGGAACGAGGGTGCGGAAGTACAGATGAAATGATATGTAGGAAGTGAAACACTGAAATCTGTATATATACAGTGCTTGCAAGGAGCTAGAAGTGATGGAGTGATGAAAGTAATAAAGGAAGGAAGGAAGGAAGGAAGGAAGGAAGGAAGGAAGAAGGAATACAGCATGGAAGGAAGTTAGAAGGTAAATAAAAAGGAAGGAGTTAAGCAAAGGGAGGGAGTGACAAATAAAGAAATAAAGACAAGAAGGCAACAGAAGAGAAAGAAAGAAAGAAAGAAGGGGGAGGGAGAGAGAATGTGAGAAAAGCAGACAGGAAATATATATAGAGAGAAGGAGGAAGATTGAGAGACAAAACCTGGGAAATACAGGATGAAAGAAAAAAAAAGAAAGACAAGTAAAGAAACAAGAAATGAGGAGGGAGAGTGTGAGAGAAAAAGAACACTGGAAATATAGAAAAGAAAGAGAAAGAGAAAAAAGAGAAGAAAAATAATGGTGTGAGAAAGCAATGAGACAAAAAATAGAAAAAAAGAAGGAAAGGAAAAGAAAGAAAGGGAAGGCAACACTGATTGGTTGGCTGTGAAGCCCGTTATGACATCAGGACATGGCAGCTGGAATTCAAAGAGATGGACATTTCCATCTTTCAATATTTTTCAATGGAAAAAAAATTCAAACCGAATGAAAAGTTGAGAAGGAATAACAATGTGCTCGCCTTGCAAGCACTGTAATAACGGCTTCCTAGACGTATCAAAGACATCTGAGTGAGTTTTACTGTTGAATTACGCCAAGAAAGGAAGAGAGATTGACCTGGTTGTCCTTAGAAGGACCTTAGAGTCAGAATAGACAGAATAAGAAAGCGGATAATACTTTAAGAAGTAAGAAAAGTGTAAAAGTGATGAATCACTCCTTTCTAAAGTAGATATAAGGAGCTCTTTACCATCTTTATAATGATCATAGAATTGAGAGTATAATAATAATAATAATAATAATAATAATGAGATGAATATGAGCATTTGGTCCTGCATGTCTACCGCTTGACATGGTATGGCTATGACCATAGACATATAAAAAAGGAAAGAAGGGTGGAGATAGTCGAAATCAATCAGTGACTGGGACATAGAGTTGCGGAAAGATGTAGGAAGTGTAATAGGAACTGTTCTGAAAGGCACCTAGAGAGGGTAAAAGAAGAGAGCAGGAGTAGGGCTATTAATTAATGGAAATATATGCGAAAGGTGAAATATTCCAGTGCTGAACAGATGAATAATAGAGTCCTTGTTCCCCAAAGTACAATGTAAATGCATGCTTCAAAGGTATAATGAAATTCCTTAAGGTCCATTTATGTACCTTTGATGAGTTACCTTTCATAGGTCATGGGGTATTTAACTAAAATTTATGAAGGTCCAGATTCCTTGCTTACGAAGTTCCGGATAAACAGCTCACATGACTGAATGGCAACAGCAATGACCTTTTAATGCTTAAGCATTGATGATTACTTTATAGTTACAATCCCGTGGACACGCCAGCGAGTGACGAAGCTACAGACAGAGTTCATTTACGATGTACATGCACGACACAGAGCTATGATATCGGTGGCCATCGATATAGCAACATTACGACATTTGAACTGAGATTTTCTCAATTCTATGCTAGGAATAACCTAGTAAAGAGACAAATCCAAACAACTGACTCGAATGATTCCTCGAAGCAATCCTATGGTACGTCTGGTCAGACGTTTCTTCAGTTCCCCACGCACAACTTTAGGTCGTACCTGCTATTAGTTCCCATTTAATGTTTACGCAAAAATGGAGAAAACCTTATAACTGCGGTTGCATCTTATCCTGTCATATATGACTTGACATTAAATGTGTATAGAGACATTACAAAGCTTGGATGGAAGTAGCAGAGAGCCATCGTGCCTCTGGTGAGTGTATGTAGCTAGTACAGTTAGCTAATCTGCCAATTAAGATAATACGAAGCCTAGCATTTAACGTCAATCAAACCGAAATACATTTTTTTAAAAAAGTGGTGCGTATTACTTGTAGTAGACTATACATTTTGGCTACTACCATACTACCAGAACTAGAAAACACTGGACAGGCCACGCCCACAAGCGACAACACGCCCAAAAGAGACAAACTAGTGTCTTGTCACTTGCTGGTGTGAACGTAGGGTAAATAAGACATTTCAAAGTGTTTTTTAGTTTGGCACTTCCAATAGATTCCACTAGAAATATTGATTATTGAATCAACAAATATAATAAACAAGCCATGAAGTCAAAATATAAAAAAAAAAGCTAGTCTGTGGTTGTATGAGCTGCCTGTAGCTAAATAATTTACATAATTTCATGTGATTGGATAAACTACACGATCTGCTATGGAAACCGAGCTACAGACATTTTTCTCACGTATTAATCGACCCTGGTTCAGCAAATAATTGGTTCAGTCCACTGAATTACTCCGCCATTTGACGAACCCTGCTATAGATCCTCAGACTAAAGGTATAAAGACATTTGGAGGTACCACCACCCCAATAAGGTCCACATTAGAATAATGGTTTACTAGAGCGGGGCTTTACATGTTCTTGATGCAAATTTCAGTCAGTAGAGGGCGCTATTATACAGCTAGCACAGAGCAGAGAGTGTGGAAATACTCATTTGAGACATAAGAAAGGTGTGTAATGCTGAAATGGATGAATAATGGTGTACTAGACAAGACGCTAATACAAATACGAATACTGAATTCCTCATCCTTATAAGGACCTTAGACAGAGATGGAGAATGGGTATTACAAGAAAAGAAGGTTGTAACGCTGAAATATATGGAGAATAGGTTCCGAGATGGAGTACAAGAACCTCCCTTGTCCTTATGGGGACTGCAAATAGGACGAGTGTCACAGACATTCAGTATTTAGTGTGCGTGTTTACATGTTTTCACTGTTACATTCGACCAAACGTAGAGGCTACTGCAGCATCTTAAAGCTTCAAGACTTTCTATGGACATGTGACATAAAATAATGTTTTTTTTTGTTGTTGTTGTTGCTGTTTTGTTTGGTAGTGGCCTTAAATATACACGGCTCTCATCTAATTAGAAATATTTTTATGAAGTGTTTACTCTGTGTGTGTGTATGGGATAATGGGGACCAGAAAACTCACAGTGATATGAGGACCATCCCTCCAAAGCTGGCATCAGGCATGGAGTATAGAAAGGGCTGAGAAACACTTAAAACTGGAAAGTGTACACACACACACACACACACATACAAATGGACAAGTTGAAACTAAGGACTTGCTTTAGCTGCACTTGGGCTCGAGGACCTGACCTAACAGACTCTGCACAAAGTGCTTTGTTTTATTTCCTGCAAAATCCTGTAAATATACGGAAATGACAATTTGTCATCTTTTATTTGGTTCCCATTTTCTACTTTCTTCTACTTTCCTTTCTGATTTTTCTCTTTTCTTTCTCCGTCCATCTATTCTCCTGTGCTTTCCAAATACCCAGGATGTTCATTTCAGAATTAAGAATGTACATTTTTTCGTGAACCTTGAATAGCGTGGGACCAAATTTCTCGTACCTCTGTATCTGCTCTTCGTTTAGAGGTGTTTGTTTTCGCCGAACTGAACACAATACTAGTGAATCAAATACTAGTGAATCTAACAGTGTAATCTACTGGAGTGTTAAGATGATGATTGTCCCAATGAATCAGGTGGATGAATCGATTAATTTGAGATTGTCCCAGTGAATCAGGTGGATGAATCAATTCTTTTGAGATTGTCACAGCGAATCAAGTGAATGAATCGTTGCATTTGAGATTGTCCCAATGAATCAGGTGGATGAATCGATTCTTTTGAGATTATCACAGCGAATCAAGTGAATGAATCGTTTCATTTGAGATTGTCCCAATGAATCAGATGAAGGAATCGATTCATTTGAGACTGTCCCAATGAATCACATGAAGGAATGGATTCATTTGAGATTGTCCCAATGATTTAGATGAAGGAATCGATTCATTTGGGATTGTCACACAATGAATCACATGAATAAATTGATTCATTTGCTATCTATTTAGCTAATGATAATCAATAGAGTAATAATTCACAGCATTTTATTCAAATGTTAATACTCGCTGTAACACTCAGTGAAGACATTTGTGTTTGCAGTTTCATTCGTAAAGGGCTTTTAACACATTTAACTCCACTGTACCCACAAACACTCCCTGAAAATTGCAAAAATCTCATCCAAACAGTAATGAAACGAGTAATTCCACCTCCCATTCATACAGTTTGTCTATATACAAAAGGTGTAGTAAAAGAACATGTTTCTAAAAATTTTCGCCTCATGCAAACCTCAAGAAAATATCTCCATTGAAAACTAAACGAATGATCAAACACGCAAAAACTTAAAAGATGTCATTTCTTATAGATCACACCCACGTATACCAGTAATGAATATGATGCTATTCAGATATCTAGTTGTTATATAATGAATAGAAAATGACTAGTTTGTAGTGCCAAAGGAGCTTACTTAATAAAATCATGACGTCAGATGTTTCTATGTTGACAACAGTGTATTGCTTTTTGTATAAAAAAAAAAGAAAAAGAAAAATTGAATATATAAATATTTCAGATGTGAAGCAATACTACAGTGAACACACTCAAAGTACCGAGAAATGCACTGAATTTGATTCTTATATTTATTTTAGATCACATGAAGATCTGGGAAAATAAATACTAATAATAGTAATAACGTGTGTAGTAAACACAATGTACCTCATCCGAACACTTTTACTGCAAAAGTGTGGTTTTTTGCATCAAAAGAAAGAGACGTGATGAAAACTATTTTAGGGGGAAGTAAGGTAAAAATTTAATTTCGAATAATTTTGTATGCTCTAATTAATTGGGGAGCTTATTAAAGTTTTTAATTATTTTCAATTCAAGAGCTGTATAAAAGATTAGTTGAATATAAATATTTATAATAATAGAGGTTTAACTAACAATATTTAGAATTAAATAATTATGAATTACAATCCGTCATGGTGTGCAAATAAATAAATAAATAAATAATATAAAATGAAATTAAAACTTATAAAACACAAATATATTATATAAGAAATGAAACTCGCTAATTACAATATTATTCTTATTTTTTTTTTGCCTGTAATTAAAGAATTTAAAATGTTAAATTTTTTATTTATTAAATGAAATTGATTGAATTCATGGTTTTCTCTTTAATTCCAAACCATCAAATCGGTGACTAAAATGTTCTGCGCTAATTAATTTTTATTTTTTTAAATTCTAATTAAAGTTTTTTTTGGTATCGGGTTGTTGGTTATCTTCATGTAAGGGCTTTATAGGACGAGATTGTGTGAAGTCAAGCGTGTAGTAGAATATCGCTTTAGCCCTACGTGTTTGACATAAAGAAATGTTATTTGTAAAAAAAAAAAAAAAAAAAAGATATCTTTGAAACTTTTCTCATCGTAGATTTTTCACTTAGCTCATGTGAATTGTTGTTTACGTTTTTTTATTAGAGAAAATATTTATTAGTTGATATCATGTGGAAAAAAAATTGGGGTGATAGAATGCAATATCTGGTCATGTAATAAAAATATTTTAAAACAAGAAAAGGAGACTGTCCAAAAATCTAGAGTGTACTACCAGGAAGTGTTTTTAATTGGATCAGTTATCATAAACATATTTCACTCGGTTGATAATTCTTCTAATTTAAGAATCCAGTATTTAAAAATGAGCTGTAAAAATCCTAACACAAAACTGAAAGTTATTTAAATGTGAAACATTAAAAAAAAACTAACACCTTGTATACTAAATAAATGTTCCTTTTGTGTTACTGAGGAAGGACGCAATATTGTTGGAGAAATATTATTTACGTTTGAAAATCACATTCGTTTTTTTTTTAATATCTGATCCAAATCAATAATTAATAGTATTAATACTCAAAAGAATTTAAATCTCTGCCCATAACACACACTTCTCAACTTGTGCCAGTTCAAACTGTGTAAATGAAGCTGTAAGTGCTTATTTGATTATTATTATTATTATTATTATTGTTATTATTACATTTTGTTTTTAGTAATTTGGTTGATTTTTTTAATTTGTTGGATATTTGTTGGCTTTTTTGGATGTAGAGATGTGTAAAATGTAATATGATATCGTTAAGGTGATTTTTTTTTTTGTTTCATGATTCTGAAATAGTTTCATGTTGTGAGAAACGATGCTTATGGTTATTTAGAGTCATCCTCCTTTTTTTTTAATTTATGGACATTTCGAAATCATGGTGTTGCTGTGTGGGAAGATTCCATATCTTTTGAATTGTTATTAAAAATCTGGACGAGAACCACGACTCTGTGATTTAATGCAGTGTGTGTGGAATAAATCACGTGGGGTGTGTGCTGTTACAGGGAAATAATAAATGGAAAGCGCTATCCGTCTTCTTCTACATACATGAGCTCACAGATGCCCAGGATTGGCTAGTGTCACTGTGATTGACAGGAGAGAGAGAGTATGCCCCTCCCACCCAGACACCACGGCCCGTTTTGCTCCCTTGGCTCCTGGTCATAGATGGTTGTGAATCCCTTTTCTGTTGTGCCACTCGGGAACCCATAAATTTTAAATACACACTTCTGTGTGTGTGTGTGTGTGTGTGTGTGTGTGTTGTCAGATGGCACACTTATGTAATTACAGTGTGGGCGAAAATGATGTACGGTAAGGGTCTCGAACACACACACATTCACTCTCTCTCTCTCTCTCACACACACACACACACACACACACAACACAATCACACATGCAAATTGGAGAGCATTTGCAGAAATTACTCCAATCACCCACCACTCACTCAATCTCTCTCTCTCTCTCACACACACACAAAACGGAAATGTGTGTAGTCTCATTAGAGCCTCTCTCTCACTCACACACACACACACACACACTGTTTAGACAGAGAGCTTATTATCTCTGGCCACCCAGAGATAATTTTTTGTGTGTGTGTGTGTGTGTGTGTGTTTTGTTCATGAACCACTGTGATAAACACTTGATTTCACATTTACGCTTTCTCAATTTAAATCAAATAAATATCATTACTTAATATTGGTTTTACACACACACACACACACACACACACACACACACACACACACTGGCTGTAATGATATAAATTAAAAATACACCTTGTGACTAATACCTGCACATTCCACCCCTGCTGTGTGATTATTATGGGCTGTGAGTCATGGTTTTTGTGGAAATTGCTTGCTTTTTGGTGATTGGTTGGTAGGGTAATTGGGACACCGTGTGTGTGTGTGTGTGTGTGTATATGTGTGTGTGTGGAACATAGGAGATATGCAACACATATATTGCCTTCTCTTTTGTAAATATTTTATCTCATGTCAATGCGTTATAACTCAGTATCTGCACTGAAGTCAACTCATATTTTGCATTTATTTATTTATATTTTATACACAAATACAGTTTTGCATATATTGATTAGTAGATATGAATATGATACACTGGATACGCAAAAAAAAAAAAAAGTTTATATCTACATAGGGTCCTAGAAAACAGAGTTTTCCTATCATATAGGGTTCAAAGTGAAGGAAGCTAAGAATCATCAACTATCCAAATAACCCTTGGAGAACCATTTTTTCCTAATTGTGTACATTTTGTTTAATTGCAAACGATCCAATTGTGATGGGATTTGGGCCAATAGACAGGAGGTTCACAGCAACAACGGTGCTGTGTTTTACACAGGTCATTAATCAAAAGCAATTCTGCTAATGTTTCTTAAACGCACTGTGGATGGTTCTACATTTCCACACCTTACTGTTAGTGGAGTAGCAGATGGATAAAAAGCTTAATTTTCACATAGCACGGATTCCTCCACATATTTCACGCCATGCAGTTTAAAAAACTAACACTGCAAACAATATATATCCATATTAGCTATATAAATGTTATGTAATGTTATATTATATAACAAATGCTCATATATAATGAATCATACATAGCATATATAATGCTAATCATATATAATGAATGCTCGAATCTGATTGGTCAGAAGGTGTGCATTATTTTCATATAACAGTAATTCCGGCTGTAACATGAACGACAGGTTAATATTATTGCGCTCGTTCTAATACGTTATTGTTTCTATAGTAACAGCTCATACATAGGGACTTGTACAGCGGATGCTCCATGTAGTCTAAGACTAATAATAAACGGATTCTAAAAATGCGTTGTTGTTTAACAAAGTAAAATATAATCATTGATGTGGTGATGTTTTTTAGGAGACATTTATTTAACAGAGAGGGAGAGAGAGAGAGAAAGAGAGAGAGAGATGAGGGAATGACTTTATCGCAGCTATAAAGTAGTTGAGAACGGGAACTAACTTTTTCCTCGTACATTCCACAACATTAAAACTAACTATAAACTGTTAAAAAGCATGACGTTTTGTTCATTAATAAATTAAAAACTATAATCAGTGGCAAATCGCTGTGGTATAAGTGCAATAACACACTCAAGACCATGCTGTTATACAAAAATAATGCACTTTTTTTGGGGTGTCTTGCTTTTCTCCCATAGACAGCTCTCTGGTCTTCATGTTGGTTTACCCTTTTTAACAACAAATACAGTCTTCACAGGCGAAACCCAGGACTCAACCCAAAAGCAAACATTCAGAGCTATTAATTGTTTAAACAATCAATCGGTTCACACAAAAGGTGCCATGTTCTAAGTTGTTTAACACATCGAGATGTAAATATCAGGAAATGAAAGCTGAAATTCTTATCTATCGTCTCATGTTCATCTTTTGATCTCAAACCCAAATGTCTTCAATGTATAGCAAAAACAATAGAATGGACCTGCCAATACTTTCAGATGGGACTGTATGTGTATAAATCTGAATGATTTATATTAATAAAAGGAGTCTAGATGTAAAATCATTGCTGCTACAGCTACAGAGACAGTATCTGACTTTCTCACACAAAACAATTAAACACAGGAGAAGTGGGACTGCATATGAAATGTCTGTGGCAGCAAATTAATTAGTCTGCAAATTAATCAGGCTGAATTGAATCAATTTAATCAGTCTCTCCACACTGACTCTGATTAGATCACAGATTAAGGCTGAATCCTAAATTACTCCCTGCTCCCTTTCTAAACTGCACTAGATAGAACTGGAAATAAAGTCTTCTTGCACTCAGAGTCCCTCTGTAGTGCTTTATAAGCCCAATAAAGAGAGTTTTTTTATTCATCTGAATAAATCCTCTGGTGAAAGCTGTACAAAAGTACAATTTCAAATTCTTCATACAATTCAAGACAGATTCACAAAAGGAAAAAACGTCAGTCTCAATTCAAATCACACTCATTTAAGCTGTGCATGGCTAATTATTAACTAAGCTAAGGCTAACTAACAACAGCTTTATTGCTAATCTCTTAAATGTTAGCTAGCATTGATAAGAACGCTGACCATATAAAACTAGCTGAATGCTAATCACTAGCTGTCACATGATGAATACGATGTGTGAGTAGCAGATAGCAGCATTAAAGGTTAAAGGTTAGATTTGTTAGGAATGTAGATCAACTCCATGATCAGCTAAACATCTGATGTTAAAACGTTACCTAATGGCTTTCCAAACATATCATTATAGAGAAATGTAGTGATGTTGTGAGTAGAAAGTAGACATTTTAATCTGAAACGTGAAGGAAATAAGATTCAAAAGTATTCGGTGAAAGAAAAACTCAGGTTAAGTGCAGATCCCTAAAAACCAGACTTAAGTACAGGAAGAAGCTAATCCTACATATCCTGCGAGTTAGCAAGATTCAGCTAAAAATTCAACTCAGTAAATGCTCATGTCCTGTTTGGCTGGTTTTCTCAGAGGTTCAGGTTTTTGCGTCAGACACATGACATAAGAGTAGCGTTAAAAAAAAATCTTATCCACAATATTACACCTGAAATGACAGAAATGTTAAGTGTAAATAAAATAGTAACAATAATAAAAAATAAAAAAAAACAGTAAAATATTGTAGTGACTGAGCATACATAAAACTGGTGATACGTGGTAAAGATAGATAGATAGATCAACAGACAGACAGATAGATCAATAGATAGACAGACGGATGGATGGATGGATGGATGGACAGATAGATAGATTCAACAGGCAGACAGACAGATAGATAGACGGACAGACAGACAGAGATAGATAGATAGATAGATAGATAGATAGACAGACAGACAGACAGACAGAAAGACTGACTGATAGAAAGACAGATAGATAGATAGATAGATAGATAGACAGAAAGACTGCCTGATAGAAAGATGGATAGACAGACTGATAGACAGATAGATAGATAGATAGATAGATAGACAGACTGACTGATAGATAGATAGATAGATAGACAGGCAGACAGACTGATAGATAGACAGGCAGACAGACTGATAGATAGATAGATAGATAGATGTACTTTATTGAAGGAGAAGTTTGGGAATAAACTTTGTTTTATTTAAAAAGGGACATGTTTTAAAATATAAGTAAGGGATATAAAATAATCATGTCTGTGTAATAATAATAATAATAATAATAATAATAATAATAATAATAATAATCCACTTATTTTAATAAATATTAATTTAATTCAGTTGTTTTTAATGTGCTCTGTGTGAGAAACTGCCGCATCCTCGTGCACGGCGCTCAACACTTCCTGTTCCTGCTGCTGCTGCGTCACTGTCACGTGACTGCGGTCACATGATAAGAGCGGGAAGTTCCCAGTTGTTGTCAGTGTTGGTGTTCTGGACGAGAGGAAAGACGCCCGGAGTCTCAGTCTCAGTCTCAGCAGCCGACTGACCGACCGACCGAGCGACCCAAAGTGTGTTTTTCTTGCGTCCAGGCGTCTGTTTGCGTCCAGCACTCCTCCAGGGTAAGTTTATTCCAAGCCGGAAGTGCGGGAAGGTGTGCGGGATGAAGGCGTTTCTGTTGTGCTTGGTGGTGTTTTGCTGCTTTGGCGGTTCTGTAGGTGACACACCAGCTAACTGCACTTATGAGGAGCTTCTGGGAACCTGGATCTTTCAGATCTCTAATGTGAGACATGACAAAAGCATCGACTGCTCCACTCCTGGTGAGAGCTCCACCCTTTCCTGTAGTATAGCACACCCTGGAGTAATTCTATTTATTCTACATTACCATTATATACTCTGGTGTTAATACAATTTGGTGTGTGTGTGTGTGTGTGTGTGTGTGTGTGTGTGTGTGTTTGTGTGATTTTGTCCAGGTCCAACGGTGAAGTCAGTGACTGTGCATTTACAGAAATTATCTCAGGCTGTTGATGATCTTGGAAATACCGGCTTCTTCACCATCATCTACAACCAGGGCTTTGAGGTGGTGCTCAATGACTACAAATGGTTCGGCTTCTTCAAGGTTGGTGCCTCATGTAAACCCACACACACACGCACACACACACACGCACACACACACAGGCTATTTTCCGTTTTAGGTGACTCCATGTGACCCCTCGTGACTAGACTTGTTCAGAAACTTTAAGCTTCCTGTTTCACACCTAGAGCACATGACTGGCCTGTAATGAAGTCTGGCCTTGAGTCATGATTTCTCCACCCTGGGTATCTCCTTTCATGCCATATTGGATAGAGTTCTTCGCTTAAAACAGAAGTGCGTATGACGCAATACCTTCTACAACTCAATCCTGTAGGTTATGTAGGGAAGATCTGGGGATTCGAATTCCTATCATATAAAAGTGGACTGCATAGAGGGAGGAATAAACCCTTCTGCCTCATGCTGTTATAGGAAAATAATCAACAATGGGGCAGTGTGTTGGGGTGTGTGTGTTAAGTAGAGTTACTTTTACTACCTCGAAGTGGATTATTTTCCTATGTGTTTTCCTGAAGTGTTTTATTCCTCAACAATTACAATTTCTTTGTTATTCGTTAAAGAATGACTTGTCCAATAAAAGGCCACTTTTGGTGATTCAGCATAAAAGTTCAGCTCACTTCCTGCTAAACTGTGTTACGAAGGTTGCAGTCACATGCTGTGACGAAGAGAGAGACATTTCGGCTGTGAAAGCATCACAACTCAGCACTTTTTCTTTTCACTTTTACCACCAGGACATGACTCGGAGCTTCACAGCTCACAAATAAATGACTAAATAAGTAGCCATGCGCCGTAACGAAAGTGGCCGGGTTGGAGAAAGCGCTGGAGTGAATACTGAATCCATGTGCGGCGGGATCCAGACTACATGTTACATGTTGCGTGTGAGACATATGCTTCGTATGGTGCGTTTGAGTAATTCCTTTCTCGCACTTTCTTTCTCCGTCAGTATTCCCAGGAGGGCTCCGTGGTCAAGAGTTACTGTGATCAGACGCTTCCTGGTTGGGTTCATGACGTCCTGGGAAACAACTGGGCCTGTTTCACTGGGAAGAAAGTTCAACGTGTGGCTCCTAAAACCTACTACAGCCCTGCACCTAACCCGTGAGTGTGTCCCCCAGAGAGTGTGTCCCCCCATACAATTATTTATAAGGTAGTAATTTTGTGTGTGTGTGTGTGTGTTTGTGTTTCAGGTTCCTGCAGCTTTATAAGCATGATATGAGCTTCGTGGAGCGCATTAACTCCGTACAGAGCTCATGGAAAGCTACGGCCTACAGAGAGCACGAGATGTTCACCATCCAAGAGTTAACACGCAGAGCCGGAGGGCGCAAGTCCCACTTCCCACAGTGTGTACACACACACACACACACACACACACACACACACACACACACACACCTTCAGTGTGCAGAGGTGTGTTGGTTCAAGTCACACATGCACTCCAGATTTGTGTCAGAAATGATGGTTCAAACGATGACCTTGAAAATTATACTTTGATTTTTATTCTATAAACACTTACTCTCTTAGAAAAAACGGTTCTTCAAGAGTTCTTAATCTACTTTTACCTTTACTTAAAGGTTCTTGTTGGGGTGGGTTTTTTTTTTTTGTGAAGCATTTTTCATTTTGAATTTCTAGCTTTTTAGTTTTTTGTTTTTTTTTCCTTTCTAATGTTTTTCTTTAGTGTTTTTCATGGTAGTGGTTTCTTTTATTTCTTTCTCTCTTGTATTTTCCTTTTTCTTGTATTTTTCTTTAACTTTTTTGTACTAGTATTTTTTTCTAGAATACTTAATTCTAAATAATTCTTTTTAGTATTTTTCCTTTTCTGTTTTTTTTTTTTTTTCTTTGTAATTTTTTTTCCCCATGTAGTACTTTTTTTCTTTAGTATTTTTTGTAGTGGTATTTTTCTTCCTTTTTTTTTTTCCACTTTCTAGTATTTTTCTTTATTTTTAATACTACCTTTCTTTCTTTCCTGTGTTTTTCCTTTTTCTTTGTAGTATTTTCTTTCTAGTATTTTCTTTGTAAATTTTTTTTTTGTACCATTTCTTTCTAGAGTTGTGTGTTTTTTTTTTTTTTTTTTTTTTTTTTTTTTTTTTTTTTTTTTTTTTTTTTTTTTTTTTTTTTTTTTTTTTTTTTTTTTTTTTTTTTTTTTTTTTTTTTTTTTTTTTTTTTTTTTCTAGTATATTTTTCTTTTCTTCCATCTGTCTGTTCTTACTTTTTAATTTTTTTTCTGTTTATTTTCTTTTGCTTTTATATATATTTTTTGTTAGCGATCAGTGTGTTTGTTTACAGAGGGCATGAGAGAATGGCTCATACACACTACATATGTAGTGCACTATAAAGGGTGCACTGATGTACATGTATTTGGATTTGGCTCTGTAGTCTGTGTATGTTCACTACCCAGGTTATGAAATGACGTCTCACCCTTATGAAGTGCCACTGTGTCCACTAGGGTGGTGTTTAGAATCTTTTTTACACACAGGCTACATGTCCTATGTAATGGCCCCTACACCCTCTGTAGTGTGCTGTATATCCAGTTATTCCTGCATGGGTTCTTCTGGTCAGCGTTGTAGGCTCTTGCCAATACATCTGTATTTCATTGTCCTGACTCCGCCCCTTGTTCCTCAGGCGTGTAAACTCCGCCCCCATCACCCCAGAACTTCGCAAGATGGCCGCCGGGCTGCCAGAGCAGTGGGACTGGAGGAATGTGAACGGAGTCAATTACGTCAGTCCAGTACGCAATCAAGGTGGGGCTCTGAATCTCTTTAGATTGGGGGTGTGGCCTATAAACACACCAATAGCCTCACTACACAGAACTCCTGATTGTAAATGTAGAGAGTAGGGGGTGTGGCTAATGCGGGACAAAGACCGAACCTAAAATTCTCCTTAAAGACAATATTTATTACAGTATGTGCTTCATTAATCCTGTAAGAGCAAATGGCATTGTTTCTGCAGTCAGAATTAGTAATTAGTGAATAATTAGAGAAAAAAATGAATATATAAATAATATAAAATTATTTGAAAAATGTACAATGAATTTTAAATAAATGAAGATTGTGGTTCGTAGAGTCGGTAATTAATGTATATTGAAGAATAATTATTTATACTTTTTTTTTTTTTTTTTTTTTTTTTTTTTTTTTTAAATAACAAAAATAAAGTATAAAATAAAAATAAAATGCAATTAAAAATATAATTAAAAAGGTCAAATGGAGCTGGAGGTCAGTCACTGTAAATGACTGTATATTAAATAATTAAAAAAAGAAATAAAATTAAAAATAAATGTAAACTTGAATAAAAAATGAAGTTGTAATAAATGGGATGTGGAAGATGGCGGTAAATAGCGTTATTAATTACTGTATATTGAATTATTGCTTAATTAAAAAAATAAATCTTGAAATTAAAAATTCTTTTAAGAAATGGAAGAAAAATAAATGGGATGTGGAAGATGGACGTCAGTTTAAAATCTTGAAGTAAAAATGGGTTATTGAAATTTTTTTCTATCTATCTATCTATCTATCTATCTATCTATCTATCTATCTATCCCTTTCTCTCTGTAGCGTCGTGTGGTAGCTGCTACTCGTTCGCGACGATGGGGATGCTGGAGTCAAGAATCAGAGTCCAGACCAACAACACACAGCAGCCGATCTTCAGCCCTCAGCAGGTCGTGTCCTGCTCACAGTACTCCCAAGGTATATATATACACACACACACACACACACACACACACACACACACACTCTCTCCCTTCTGTTTCGAGACGAGTCACAAGGTGAGTCAGTATTCGAGTGTCCTTGTATGCTTGTTCTTTAATCATGCACCATTTTCTAAGTGCACTACGTGGAGTGTGAAATGTCAAGTGCACTTACGCTCTCTTTTTTTAGGGAATGAATTCATGTGCACTATGTAGGGTGTATGAGCCTGTATGTAAATAGGGTGGCATAGCAACATGGGATTTCTATTTTTCAGTAAAATGGCTCCTGGACCCTGTGTAGTGTGTACTACATGTCCATATTTAATTTTTTCAACTATGTTTTCTATATACATGCCCTGCATATGCTGTGAAGTAATGACTCCTAATCCCTAAGTGTCTACACACTACTGCGTATAGTGTACTACAAGTGCACTAGGTGTTCAGCTCCCTACTTGTACATACAGTAGATACACCCTTTGTAGTGGGTCAGTGTGCACTACATAGTGCAAGGGACTATATGTTGACTGTGGTAGCAATTAGGACTAAATTAATTTGAAATCATGTGCGCCCTACATAGGGTATCCATTTAAAAAAAAAAGCCGTTTGGGATTTAGCCTTCATAACCTACCCCCTACATGACCACTTGGGAGTCTTCTGTAAGTTTTCTGTAATGTAATGGCTCCTGGACCCTACGTAGTGCACTACATACCTTACCGCATTTGTGCTAAAACTAGTAAAGATGCTTATTTCTGCTAAACACCAGTTCAGGTTGTCATGGAAACATGACTTGTTTAAGGAGCATTTTCACTTATATGTAGTTCTGTATCTTTTCAGGTTGCGACGGCGGTTTCCCGTACCTGATCGGTAAATACGTGCAGGACTTCGGCATCGTCGAGGAGACGTTCTTCCCTTACACTGGCAAAGATTCTCCCTGCTCCGTCTCGGCTGACTGTCCTCGCAATTACGTCTCCGACTACCACTACGTAGGCGGCTTCTACGGCGGCTGCAACGAGGCGGCCATGATGGCCGAGCTGGTGAGGGACGGCCCAATGGGCGTGGCCTTCGAGGTTTACCCCGACTTCATGCACTACAAACAGGGCATCTACCATCACACGGGCCTGCGTGACTCCATCAACCCTTTCGAGCTGACCAATCACGCGGTGCTGCTGGTGGGCTATGGGCGGAGCCAGGAGACGGGCGAGAAGTACTGGATCGTGAAGAACAGCTGGGGAACTGAGTGGGGCGAAGACGGCTACTTCCGCATCCGGCGCGGGTCCGACGAGTGCGCTATAGAGAGCATCGCCGTGGCAGCCAAACCCATCCCTCAGCTGTGAGGTCATTTCCTGTTTGGTTTGGTGTCAAAGAGCGTCTGTGTGTGTCTGCCCTTGCTATTGTGATTCTCTAAGAAGACTGCCTACTCAAGATTTTTTTTTTTTTTTTTTAAAAAAGGGAAATTTATGAAAAGCTGCTGTCGCTCTAAATGTGATGATCCGACGTGGCTGTGTCCCAAATCCTTCCTTTGTTTACTAGTTATGGTTTTCAGTGTGCTATATAGCATAGGAAATTACAATGGCCACAAGTATCATGATAAGAAGGCGTTTGGGATTGGTCACGAGGTACAAACGCTGTGATGTCATCAAGAAGATCGGCAGTTATTTTAAAATTCGCTGTCGATTGGTAACCAGTCAGATGTTTAAATAATTCTATAGTAATTTAATAATGAAATTGTTTATGAAGCCTGTTATTCGGTTCATTTCACTGTGGTGCCTTCGATAATCAGGACGGATCTGCTTTATTGGAAAAGGGATTGTTTTTCCTCTCGCGCATTAGCAAAAGCTGCTAGCATGTACTCATTGTTCATGGCTCTGTCCCAATCCCATTTCCTCACTTCAGTCTAATAACTGACCCTTGTTCCTCTAGCAGATTTAAATGGTGGTAAAAAGGGAAGCAGTGTTTGTTTTTGGCTACTTTTCTCAGGTGTTGCGTCCAAATCGGTTGTTCAACAAACACACACACACACATCAGTATTTCAGTTAAATTATCACTACCTTGCAGTTAAAAATGTTCAGATGCTGAGATTTGATTTTTAAATCTGATCAATTTTATGCTAATGTTTTGATATGTACAATAAAGGCTGCTTTTTAAACATTATTTCCTTGTTTGAGGTTTTATTTCTTTACACAAGTTTCTTCTCCATTACTGAAATCTTTTGTTGGTTCACATCCTGATTTACTTTTGAACATTTATTTTGGTTATTTTTATTTTAGATTTAGATTTAAATGTATCTCGAGCCCCAGGAGAAAATACTGAAAAATGACAGGATTACTTTTACTACTCTTGAACTATTTCCACTGAAGAGATGTTGAAACAGAGCCCAGATGTTTACTGAAGTTGAATATAAAATATTTAAAATTAGATGATTTTAATTAAAGTTTTAAGTAAAGACCTTGCTTATAGATGATTGGATGTTTGCAATGTAGTTAGCAAAAAAGATCAAATGCACAAACTGGATGTCTGCAAGAGGAAAAAAAATGCTTGAATGTTATCTTGGACATTTGCAATGAGCACTTAAGGAGGACTAAATGAAAATGGATGGTGTTTAAAAATAAATAAATCCATAAATTTTATTTATTTCCATAAATGTAATTAGCTAAAAGCACAAGTATTAAATTTTAATTATACTAAGATACAGTATAAATCTCCTGATGCTTAAAGGGGAGCAGGAAAACACGCTTACGAAAAGTGAAAGTGAATTCTTAGGGGGTGCCAATAATTTTGCCACACTTGTTTGGTGTGGGGGGGTGTGTGTGTGGGTTTTTTTTTTTTTGGGGGCTATTAATAGTCTGTCCTGTTGTTAAATAGAAATGTTTTTAATATTGAAACTCATTTCCATGCAGGGTGCCAATACTTATGGAGGGCACGGTATCTATATCTATATATCCACAGCTCACTATTAATATATTTGCACTATGTAGGGTTCACTGTGACTGACTGCTAGGGTGCGATTTGAGACCCTGCTTACAGTAGGAGGGTTCTGTGATTTGGGATCTTGCCGAGCGATCTAATCCCTAAATCCTCGCTTAGGGAAAACTTGACGAAGGGCTCGAGCGGCTCCGTCTCATTCGTCGCTCAGCATGCAGCAGAGGGAGCATCGCTATAAGGTCCTGGTGATCGGAGACCTCGGCGTCGGGAAGACGAGCATCATCAAACGCTACGTGCACCAGCACTTCTCCGCTAACTACAGAGCCACCATCGGAGTGGACTTCGCCCTCAAAGTGCTCCACCTGGATCAGGACACGATCCGGCTGCAGCTGTGGGACATCGCAGGTGAAGATTTCACGCACACATGCACACATATACACACACATACACACACATGCACACATACATTTACACTCTCTCTCTCTCACACACACACACACACACACACAGTTATTATAATTATTATAACATTTGACTCTTAAATCTTTCTCATGTTTTAAGCATAATAGATTTGAACTGATGCAGATTTTGGATTAAAAAAAAGAGAAAAAAACAAGTGGAGCTGAATTATTTCCGCTCGCGTGGTTCCCCGTCGCAGCACGTGACTCTAATTCCCTCAAAAATCTCACGCTGAACAAAGCCGAAAGTTCCTGCGTGTGACGCTCACGTGAGAGAGATTGCTCACAAAACAGCTTTGGGCTGTGTTCCAAATGTTTAGCTTGTTATCTTGTTATTCAAGCCGACTCTGTCTGTGGATGAACCTCCTGGCAGAGGCAACCAGGTTAGGGCTGCTGGGTAAAAAAAAAAAAAAAAAAAAAAAAAGTTCACAGGATCATGTGTGTGATGCTCACGTGAAAAAGATTTCTCATGATAAGTGCAAGACAAAACTGAAGAACCGAAGAGTTGGGCTTTGTTCCAAATTCTACAGTCCATGACTAGTTAGGGTTCTCTGTAGAACCTCTTCAGTTCTACGTACGTTTTTTTTTTAGCAGCACGTGGTTTATGCTAACTGCTAATCAGCTAAGTAGCTAGCTAGCTAGCAGGCTACCTTCCATCTTTCTCGTCTCGTCCATCTTTGACGTCTCTCTCTCTCTCTCTCTCTCTCTCTCTCTCTCTCTCTCTCTCTCTCTGCAGGTCAGGAACGTTTCGGCAACATGACACGCGTGTACTACCGTGACGCCCTCGGCGCCTTCGTGGTTTTCGACGTGACGCGCTCGTGCACGTTCGAGGCCGTGAGGAAGTGGAAGGAGGATTTAGACGACAAGGTGAGCGTCTCAGGTGGGAATCGGATCGCTGCCGTGCTGCTCGCCAACAAATGTGACCAGGAAAGAGACGACGCTTTCACCAAAAACTACGCCAGAATGGAGCAGTTCTGCCGAGAGCACGGCTTCATCAGCTGGTTCGAGACGTCAGCCAAGGTACCGAGTCTTCACGTGGGTGAGACGACGTGTCTCTGGTGCGGTCTGTCGTCATAGTAACAGTCTACAACTTATACATTTAAACCCTTTCTTTACTGTGAGCTCTACACAGTTCTCACCTGTGTGCACTACCAAGGGTCCGTCTTTCTTTCTTTTAATTCTAATTCTGACTTTATTTTTTTTCCTTTTTTCTTATTTTCTGACTTTATTTTACATTTATTTATTTTTTCTTTCTTTCTAATTTTGATTTTACTTTATTTAATGAATTTTTACTTCTTACTTTATTTTACATTTATTTTTTACTCTTCTTTTTTTTAAATCAAAATTTTACTTTAATTTTTTTCTTTTTTAATCATTTCTTTTTTTACTGTTTATATTCTTATTTGATTTTATATTTATTTCTTTTTCCCTTTCTTTTCTTAATTTCTTTCTTTCTTTCTTTTTTAATCAAATTTTTTACTGTTAATAATTTGATTATGTTCTTTTGTATGTTTTCATTTTGCATTTATTTATTTTGGTCTCTTCTTTGCCTCGTTTTTTAATTTTTTAATTTTTTTCTCTTTCTTTTAGTCTTTTTGTTATTTCCCTTGCCTTCTTTCTTTCTTTCTTTCTTTCTTTCTTATGTAATTTTTACTTGATTTTTACTTGTTAATTTTTTTTTTACTTTTTTATTTTCTTACTTTATCTTAAATTTATTTCTTTTGGTCTTTTTATTATTTGCCTTGCCCTCTTTCTTTCTTTCTTTCTTTCCTTCCTTCCTTCCTTCCTTCCTTCTTTTCTTTTTTCTTATTTCTCTGACAATATTTCTTTTTTTCTTTATTATTTTCATACTTTATTTTACTTCTTTTTTATTTCTTTTAGTCTTTTTGTTATTTGCCTTCTCTCTCTCACACACACACTCTCACTTTCTCTCTCTCTCTCTCTCTCTCTCTCTCTCTCTCTTTCTTCCTGCTGAGTCACAGAGTAATGAATATGCAGATGAAGCAAGATCATGAATATTCATTAGCATATCAATCACACTCCCTGGTTGTGAAACTGGGTGTGAAGATTCTCTCTCGCTCTCTCTCTCTCTCTCTCTCTCTCTCTCTCTCTCTCTCTCTCTCTTTGCAGGAGGACATTAATATAGATGAAGCCGTTACCTGTCTGGTGAGACACATCATGGCCAGCGAGACAGAACTGCTCCAGAGGGAGGTCATGGACATCGTCTCCCCTAAACTGGATTCGGGACGCAGCCCACCCTGCTCTTCCTGCCTGAGGCCCTAAATCACTCCATCCTCACTTCACCAGCACACTTCATCCCTCAAAATACTCCATATCCCACTAAACACACACACACACACACACACAATTATATACAGTTGTGTGTGTGTGTATACAGTAGCCTGTGTGTGTTATAAAAAAAGCAACTGTGCATTTGTATCCATAGCAACAGACTTGAAACACACTTCACACATCAGCAACCTTATAGAGCAACCTGAACATCTCTCTCTTTCTCTCTCTCTCTCTCTCGCTCTCTCCATTATTCACACATTCACTTATCATTTCTGAATCAACTTGTTTTTGTTTAATAACAATGGGAAAATTTAATTAAGAATATGCCAATTATATAAATATGTTAATCATCCATTCCTGATGACATCACTACCTGTAATGTGTATTGCTGTTATTTATTTTGCTCTGTGTGTGTGTGTGTGTGTGTGTGTGAGATGTTTTTATTAAATGTTGAATGTAAAGTGATTATCTGTATGATTTACTGTGTTAAGTGAGGAATAGAACACTTGGGGTCATGCTATTACAGGAAAATAATCAGTGATGGGGTGGTGTAATGAAACGGAGTTTCCTATAACATAACATCCTGAAGTGGTTTATTCCTCATGTACCACAGCGATTTGCTAGTGATTATTTATTAAAGAAGGAAACAGCATGCTTTTTATCCATTTATGGCTACATTTACTGTCGTGGAACGTCTGCAAAACAAGTTTATTCCTGTCATCACTTTATCACATTATCACCTGTCCAGAGTCTACAGACTGTTTCAGCCATAAAACACAGAGAGATATGAGTGTGTTAAAGTAACTGGATAGAAAGTGTGTGTGTGTGTGTGTGTTTCTGTGTTTGACCACAAACAGACCCAATCAATGAGACCAAAAGATCAAGTGAAAGGTCAACAATACATTTGTCAATATGTCATGTGACGCAAACAGTAAAGTACACACACAATGTAGGGGAAAGATTTATTGTCCACAACTGCAGACACACACACACACACACACACACATTCAAAGTCTGCATTTTTATATATACATATATATGTATATATATATATATATATAGAGAGAGAGAGAGAGAGTCATGGAATGTGGCAAACTACTGTGTGTGTGTGTGTGTGTGTGTGTGTGTGTGTGAGAGAGAGAGAGAGAGAGAGAGAGAGAGAGCGGTTTAAAGGAAAGACCTTCAGGGATGGGAATATGAATAATGAGATGTTCAGTTTAATTAACAACGCAGCTCTTCAGAAGAATACAAATGACATAACACACACACACACACACACACACTTTGGTGTCCTTCAGTCGGGAGAGGAGACAGAATTGATGGCGCAGTCTGACCGAATAAAAGTGGAGACAGAGTGTGTCTTCTGGTTCAGAACACACACTGATTCTGTTCAGTGAGTCAGCTCATTTGGCTCAGCTCACCATTAAGAGTCGACTCTTTTGCCTCTCAGCTGGATACAGCTCAGGTTTTTCCTAAAGCTGGATAAAGTTTGTAATACTATGACCAGTAATTGTTATTTTGCTGAACTATGGCTGAAACTGGTCAAAGAAATCGTACTCTATGTTCTAATTAACAAAATAATATTACTTTGTTCAGTCACTGATTGATTCGTTTATTCATTCATTTGTTTTTTCCTTCTGCGTTTCCTGGTGGATGCTTGTGGTGGCAACATGCTGAGAAGGTTGGCCTAGACTTCCTTAGTCCCAGCCACAGATTCCAGCTCCTCCTGGGGCATTCCCCAATATTCCCAAGCCAACTGTATGATATAATCCTTCCAGATGTTCCTTGGTGTTCCCTGTGGGGCATGCCTAATACAATCTCTAGCTGGAACCAACCAGGGGCTTCCTTGTAAGGTGCCCAACCCACCTCAACTAGCTCCTCTAGAACGTAAGGAGCAGCAGCTGTACTCCAAGGTTCTCCTGGATTGTTGAGCTCCTCACCGTATAACGGAGAGTAGTCCATATCCAGTCCATACCTTACCATCTCACATACTAACTCAGATCCCTTCCTGCCAGCAAAGTGATATCCAACATCCCCAACTCAAGCTTCCACGGCAAGGATCTAGTCCGTCTAAAGCTGTCCAATACATGATTGTTGCCGTACTAGCAGTGCACCTAAGGTGGCCATTTTTGGCTGAACCTGGGTTACGTAGGAGGCTCGGTCACTACAGGCACCGCCCCCAGGCTTAGCTCCAGGGTTGGGTCTCAGTAACCCTAATCCACGCAGGGTACAACCTGGCCTCTTTTTGTTCCTATCACAGGGATCTTTAGGATGACTTTTTGTCTGACTTCTCCCCTCAGATCTAGTGTAGCCCTACTGCGAGCATTAAGAAGGACACAAGTACACCACAACCACAAAGGTCTCGATCCACGAAAATGACTTTGATTTGTTTGTAAAGTCTGGCAATTTAAATTTGCCTAACTACCTACTGGCATGTTTTTGGAAGGTGAGCATAAACCAGAGAACCCAGAGTAGAACTTGCACAGAAACTCCATCAAAGAGAGTGAGCTCTGGATCAAACTGGTGACCCTGGAGGTGTTAGGGGCAATGAATCAGCGTACCTAGACTAAAAGAATTATAGTAATACACACATACTGTATATACTTCCGCCAAACATTTTGACAAGCATCAGTTAAATTCTAGTTAAAACTTTGTCCCGGTCTTGCTCTTGTGTTCATTTGGACTCGTTCTTGACCTGACTATTGGCTATTTGTGGTCTTGAACTTTGGTTGGACATGACAAAGGTGGCATTACCTCAAACCTAACCCGTGTTTCATTGTACTTCCTCCTTCCAGCAAATCCAGTCCCTGGATGGATGGACAAATGGGTCAATAAATGAGTAAATGGATGGACTGGTGGATTGATAGATAGTCGGATGGGTAAATCAATGAATAAAGTGGTGGGTGAATGTATTACAAGACATAAATTTATATCTTCATTTCCTTTAATCTCTCTTCTCATCTGACTCCTCTCCTATCTGTTGCTCTCCTTCAACCTCTCCCTCTCCCTCTCCCTAACTCCAGAAAGAAAAGATCCTATCCATCGTTCCTGGTCCTCCTGCCAAATGTAATTGAAAGCACAGCTGCTTCACATGGACACAGGTGCTTTCATTTTTCGTTATGAGATGGAATAAGAATGAAATGAAGGTCAAACCCAATGAGAAGGGCTACGTCCCAAAGCACATAGTGTTGTAGTACATAGTGTGTCACAATAAAACACCAACAATAGTACAGACTATTTATGAGCAGTGTGCCATTTGGGAAGTAGTTTCCTGTTCACAGGTGTTGTCGAGATTAGACTAATTATCTACAGATTTGATATACTGAAGGTTCTATTGGTACTTCACCTAATGTGGTTTTGAAGTTCTAAGAATTGCTGCCCAAACATTCTTAGATCTCATTGATAATGCATAGAGATAACTCTCCAGCTGGCATGACACACACACACACACACACACACACACACACACACACATAGGCCACCATCCAACGCCACAGCTGGGTATGTTTCAATCATGAGGACACACACACAACCACGTCAAACACTTTGATTTCAGTCCAGACTTCATCACCTTATTAAAATAAGGTCTCGTTAGTGTGGGTGTGTTAATTTTACATACTAGAAATAACACAAGGTCACATGCTAAGGCTTTTGGCGCTTGGACCCAGATCTTTAAACAAGATCTTTAAATGGATAAGTTTCTCATTCTCTGTCCATCATCAACTATAGCCTCGTTTATCTAAAAATGAGGCTAGTTGATAAGTAATTAGGCTAGTCATTTGACGACATGTAAGGTTTAGCGGAATACACAATATTACTAAGTGGGGTTTAGCTATATGAGGTTATATGATGTTCTTGGGTATGAGGTTTAGATGGATTGTGGAGCTAGTTGATGAGTAGGTTTTAGCTAAATAAGGTTATTTGACATGATGTTAGATTTAGCTAGGTTTAGCCAAAAGGGGTTAAATGAGGTTAATTACTAAATTATGTTTAGATAAACTGGGTTATATAAGGCATATTATTAGCTGATGTTTAGCTTAATGAGGTTATACGAGCCAATGGGTATGAAGTTGAGGTTGAGATCTGAGTCTTAGCAAAAGACATATAACTGACCTTTAGCTAAATAAGGTTATATGTTGCTAATTGAGCTTAAATTGAGCTACATGAAGCTAAATGGCAGTGAAGACTCTAAGCTACGTGTGTGAGGTTAATGTTTTACACTCTGTTGTTTTATGAAGCCTTTCCTTCGCTTGATACATGGCCTCTATACATCACCTTTATGTTACATCGGAAGGCCACTGCCTATAAAATGTGATTATTGCAGACGTTTCTGCTTGATGTAGCTCTGGGAATTATAGATGTTGTGAATGTTGTAATCTTAATCTCTCTCTCTCTCTCTCTTTCTCTCTCTCTCTCTCTCTCTCTCTCTCTATATATATATATATATATATATATTCCGAGATTTATATAAATGAAATGAAATGATGCTACATTCAGATCATTGACATGACGTGAGGATAAATAAGACAACAGGAGACTGTGAGGCCGCAACAAGCCCACTGATGCTATACGGGATTAATCTCTGCTACTTGAGGCAAAGTGAGATAGCTGTCTTATTGATACTACACAGGGGGCAGGGTGTGAGCTTGCGTAAAAAATGATTTGAGTAATAAATCTACCGAGTTCCTTTATTTTACTCCCTTGTCGGCTTGACTGTCATAATTCTCAACACCCTCTGGTGAAACAGCCGTTCTCTGTGAATCGATGTTCTCTGCATTACTCGAAATTTGAAAATGAAAGTCAGCGATCTGGGTGATTTAATGATTTTGGTATAATTGAGCCTTGGTAACTTCTTTGCTTTCTTACAAGGTTCCTTTGCTGACAGGCTGCATTTTGCTCTTAAATGAATTACATGGTCGAGATAGAATTAGCAAATACACAAAATGTTAAAAAACTAGCATCCATGCTAATGGTATGTGGACATTAAGGACATTCTAATCATTTACTTATTTTTTTAATTAGTAATTTCATTAGTAAGATACAGAATATTATTGTAAATAAAGAAAAAAAGGAATTAGAGAACTTACTTTTCTTCTTCCCATGATCTTCAGGAAATTCAAATGATGCAACTTCCTGTCAAACATGGGACTTTTTTTTCCAAAGGGGTATGTTCAGGTAACAGGGTGGAACTATAGTGTACATTTTTCATTACTCATGTTTCCAGGATGAGATGTTTGGTTAACATAAATTCAAAACTAATATGATGTTTTTGAAGTATTTTAATGATTATAATTCAAGGTGAAGTGTAGTTATAGTGGGCTCGGACAGGCAACAGTGCTGTTTTCTAGGTGCTGTAGTTATTTCTAGGAAACATGCACATGAGCTGTTGTGAAGGACACTTTACCCATGTTCAAGAAAGCAATAAGCTACTAAAGGATGTGCATTACAGTGATTTTATCATGTCTAATGGTGTGCTTAGACATGACACAAAGAAGAGTGTCTAAAAATTTGGACTTATTTTTGACTCGATCTTGTTCTTGGTCTTGACTGTGGTCTTTACTTGCCTTGCACTTAGCACTGGCTTATGCGTTTCATTGTTTAGCCTCTTGTAGAAAAAGTACGTACTTCGTCCTTCCAACTGAAATTCAGTCCCGCTCTGGCCCTGGATGGATGGTTGGATGGATGGATGGAAGGATGGATGAGTGGTTCAATAAATGGGTAATGATTATATGACTATAAATGTTAATGATTATATTTCAAGGGAGAGTTTATCAATGTTTTATGCCAGGGATGTCCAATCTTATCCACAAACGGCCGGTGTGAGTGTAGCTTTTCATTCCAACCAAGCAGAAGCCAAACCTGAGTCTACTGAAAGCCAAGATAAACTGATTAAACAGGTGGAATCAGGTGTGACTCTTGTTTGGTTGATGAAAACCTGCACCCACACTGGCCCTTTGTGGATAAGATTGGAAACCCCTGTTTTAATCCATTGATCTGAAACACGCACGTAGGTTATTATCACGGAAACTTGTTTAAAATGATGTTTACTTTTACTTCACACATACATTTGTAAATGTTAGTATCATTGGGATCCCCGTTCGTGGAAATACCCATCTCATAACTTTCCTTTTGTCTTTTAATTTTAATGTTACCAACATGGCTTAAGGAGACTACACAAGGCCAAAAGTGGCTACAAGAGGCCAAAATGTTCATGTGTGAAAAGGCTTTGTGTCAATATAAGCAGAGATTGTTAAATTATTAATAAAGCCGTTCTTCATAACTTGTAGCCATACATCACTTCTTTGTAACACGGGAAAGCCTATAAAACCCGATCAATGCATTCAATGTAGCTGTGATTTATGGGTAATCTGAGAAAGATACAACACTCTGTATACATACACGTGGAGATGTAAAGCTGTAATATCTTATTAAACTGGCTCATCTCAAATATTTCATCATGTAGCTGTGTGCAATTGCGTTAGCCTTTAGTTTACTTAAATTCATAATGTTCAAGTCTTCTATAGTTTGTGAAATATGATTTCTGAGATTTAAATCAATTTCATGACACTGCATGATGTGAATTGAAGATACATCAAGCTAACTGAGCTTACCCAAAGCTAAAATGAGGCTACGTGAGGCCTCCAGCAGGGTTTCATGTTTACATTTAACCTCCTATAGCTTCACTCAGCCTCATTTTTCTTTTACTCCAATTTTAGTTGAACCTCTAGACTATGGTTGACGCGGTGTAGATTCACTTAGCCTCATTAACCATCATGAGCCATCATGCCTCATTTAGCCTCATGTAACCTCATATAAGTTTCAGTCCATTTCATTTAGCCTCATTTAGGGTCAAGTATTCATGGAAGTCCTCTGTATTTTAGCTTCTGTCAAAGCCAGACTAGCATCCCGGTAATAGACACTAACACTGACAGATGAGTCTGCGTGTGTGTGTGTGTGTGTGTGTGTGTTTTTACAGCCTCAGAAATATTACCTCTC
Source organism: Pangasianodon gigas (assembly GCA_022758105.1). Lineage (NCBI taxonomy): Eukaryota > Metazoa > Chordata > Actinopteri > Siluriformes > Pangasiidae > Pangasianodon > Pangasianodon gigas. The sequence goes on from CM040467.1 coordinate 2,137,682, forward strand.
GGCGCCATCTGGTTTCATTTTTGTGCCTGACCAATAAAATAAATGGTTTAATAAAGATGGTCTCACAAATGTCTAGACAGTGTGTGTGTGTGTGTGTGTGTATGTGTGTGTGTGTGTGTGTGAGAGAGAGAGAGAGAGAGAGAGAGAGAGGCTCCTTTCGATTCATTAACCAATAAACTTGTCTGTTCTTAGAAGCCTACAACATTCACAGATCCACAGAATATACATTTAGCTCAAATATCACCAAGCTCTTGATCGTATTGACGATGAGTTAATGAATCGAATGGATAGATGCATGGATGGATGGAGGAATGGATGGTAGATTGGTGAATTCATGCATGGTTTGCTAGGTAGAGTAGGTGATGGGTGGATGAAAGGATGGGCGGATGGATAGATCGGTAGATAGATGGTTGGATGGATAGATTGATGGATGCACAGTTGGCTAGATGAATGCAGGAATGGATAGATTGGTGGATGGATAGATTGAAGGAATAGTAGATTCAGATATGGGCTGGTGAGTACATGATGGTTGGGTGGATAAATGTATTTCTGGTTGAAGGGATGGATAAATAGATGTATGGGTAGAAGTACTGGTGAATGGATGGATGATTGATTGGTGGATGCATGCATGATAGGTAGATGGATGGACTTGTGGATGAATGGATGAATGCATAGATTGTTTGGTGAATGAATAGTTGTTTTTGTGGACAGATTGAAGGACTGTTCTATAAATGGCAGGATGCACAGTTGGCTAGATGAATGTAGGAACAGACGAACAGATGGGTGGATGGATTGAAGGATTAGTTGGTGCACGTATTATTTGGTGAGCAGCTGATGGTAGAATAGATGGGTAGATGAATTGATAGGTGGATGAACAGATGTATGATGAATTTGTGAATAAGTAGATGTATAGGTAGAGGCTTAATGAGTAGATGATAGGTGGATGGGTTGATGAATGGATAGATGGATGAAGGTTAGTGGATCGGTGGATGCATGCATGGTTTGGTGGGTGAATGATGGATGGATTGGTGGATAATTAGATGAATGGATGGGTTGATGGTTTCATGAATTGATGGATAGATGGATGGATAGATGGATGGTGGATTGGTGAATGGTTGTATGGTTTGGTGGCTATATGATGGGTGAGATGAATGCCTAGATCCAAGGATTAACCAATGTAGATGAACCGAGGACAGGATGGATGGATGGATAGAAAGATTATTACATACAGACATGAGTAAGTGATGAATAAATGTATGATAGATTAGTATAGATGAATTGATGTATAGAGGTAATGGTGATTGGATGGATGATGGATTGCTGAGTCCATGTATGGTTTGGTGAGTGAAGGGTGAATAGATAGATGAATTCATGGGTACGTGGGATGCTGAATGTATAAATTGATGAATAAATGGATGGATGGATGGATGGTGGATTAATGAATGCTTGCATGATTTGGCGAGTGGATGATGGACCAAGACAAGTGGAAGACTGGACTGATTGATGGACAGATGGATGTATTCAAGTATTAATAGATGCAGATTGGGAGATGACGAATAGCTGTATGGGTAAAGGTTCTAGTGAATGGATGGGTAGATGATGGACAGATTGGTAGATTGGTGAATGCATACATGTATTGATGAATAGAGTATAGGTGGGTTAATGGGTTGAGGGATGAATGCATTGGTAGTGGATGGATACATAGAAAAATAGATGAATGAATAGATAGATAGATGGTCGATTAATGATTGCATGTATAGCCTGGTGAGTAGATAATGGGTGAGATGGATGGATGGATTGTAAATTAATGGAAGGATGCACAGTTGGTTAGATGAAAAAAATGGATTAGTGGATGGGTAGACGGATGGCTGGATGGATGGATTAGAAAAGAAAGGGATGGGTTTGTGAGTAAGTAGTGGGTGGATAGGTGGGTGTGTGGATAAATGTATAAATTCTGGATGAATGAATGGATGATGAATTGATGAAAGCAATCATAGTTTGGTGAGTAAATGATGGGTGGAGGGATGCATGGCTGATGTATGGTTAATTGGGTGAAAAGGTGAATAAATAGATGGATGAGTGGATATATTTATCGGTGGTTCGATGGTCATTTCATACTTGTATACTACGTGGTAACACTTCTGACTTGAATTTTAAAAACTGCTTTAACACACTTCAACACACATGGAGAAGGATGAAGAATTCAAGAATGGTCCTGTGCTGCTCTCTAGTGTGTGTGATGGAAATTGCATAATTGTGTGTGATGGCAATGTATTAGTTTTTTTCAACTAAAAAAAGCTATTATACTTTTACACATTTATGAAAGAACTAATAATTAACACATATTTAACACTAGTCAGTGCACACTGGATGAGTGTGCAGGCAGTGTGTATATGATGTACAGAACTATTTGTATTGAAGGATATATTGCAAAGACTGAGAGAGGGAAAGGGGGATAATAGAGTGGGTAATGTCTGTACATCATAAATACAATTTGTGTATGTGAAATACATGTTGCCCAAGCAAGAGGCTGAAAGAGAAGAAGAAAAAATGTGCCTGGATGATTGTATGCTGGATGACTGTAAGGTGGATGACTGTACGCTGGATGACTGTAAGGTGGATGATTGTATGCTGGATGACTGTACGCTGGATGATTGTATGCTGGATGACTGTGCGCTGGATGACTGTATGCTGGATGACTGTATGCTGGATGACTGTACGCTGGATGACTGTACGCTGGATGATTGTATGCTGGATGACTGTGCGCTGGATGACTGTATGCTGGATGACTGTATGCTGGATGACTGTACGCTGGATGACTGTA
>CM040467.1:2142468-2161336 GCA_022758105.1 Pangasianodon gigas
GGGGCTTATTATAAGGGCGGCGCCTGCTATTCTGTGCTACACACGTTGCCACGCCCCAATTTAACCGAAATGCATCTCGCATCGTTGCTCTTTCACAAAACCACAAAACCACAAAGAAAGAAAAAAAAAATCCTAGCAACAACCCAACAAGTGCGCGCGCGCTGCGGATTGGTGCGCGCGCCGTCGCCGAGCCAAGCGAACGCTGCGCCGCGCGCTCCTCCCCCATTTCGCAGCGGTGTATAGAAACGGCACAACACACACACACACACACGCGCACACATGCTCAGCGCGCGCAGGGAAACGCGCCAGATGTTATTAATACGCCGCACGTGCGAGGCAAAACCGGACCGTAATGGCACGCGCGTGCATTCCTAATACAGCTTAAAATAATAATAATTAATATTGTGAGCAGTATCTAAAAAGCTAGGTGCGTTTATTTAAAGGCGAGGCCGTCGTGTTGCACACCGGGATCTGCGTGAAGGGATGATGACACCGACAGCGACGTCACGAGACCGTAAGTCGCACGTGAAATCGATTTCCACGCCTGATTAACACGCCGTGATTTGTGTTTGCGGTGCGTTTCCGGTGCATGAACAGTGTTGCACTTAGACAGAAACACATGACTTGTTCTGCTGTTTCAGATCATGCTAAGCTGCTAGGCTTCAGATGACATGTTTGGACTGCATGCATATAATTATTTATTTAATTAATTAATTTCTTTATTTATTTATCCTTAAAATTTCGAGGAAATTGCAAACATGCATTAGCAGCTTCCATGGCATCCACCTGTGGGTCAACGCCAAGGGCATCCTTTAGCATGTTATTTAAATAAAGAAACAAACAAACCTTGCAGTTGCATGTTATATCTAATTGATTCACTTTCACCTCAAACAGATCTGCACAATATATCATTTAATTATCGCAATATTATTCTCCTTTGCAATACTGACCCACTGCAGAAAGGCTGCAATATGCAAATGAACCTCTGACAATATTTTATTGCATGCTGTAAATATCCTCATCCTGATCAACATGTAGCCAGTGGTTGAAATGTAGACATTATAATTGGGAGTAATGGTTTCATATAAGGGAGGGGTTCAAGCTATTGCTACTTTTAGATACTTAATTTTTGGCTTAGAACGTTTCTTTCCACCTCGTTATATTGCTCTGGCGATATATAATACTAAAATGCTAAAATAATGTTATTAATATATGACTGTATTCAGAGTCTGTAAGTCCAAATGTTATGACAGTGTTTTACGTGGGGAAAGTTACGCGTATTCAGAGTCGGGTTACGCACCTTCTTCAACTGATCTTCTTGAGTTCATGTCTCTGAGGTTGCCGGATTTTTCTTGAGTAGAACTGTCCAAGGACGGGGTTTTTGATTAGCATCCAGACCACCGGCTTTAAACACAAGCGCTTGCTTTTGAAACCGAAAAAAAAAAACAAGGACGGAAAATGCAAACCGAAGAAGGAAATAGTGCTTTTTTAAATTTGCTGTCAATTATAATACGATGTCATATAAAAGCAAGATGCAATTTAAAAATGAAAAACAAACCATTTTAATATTCAAAGGTGGTAAGCATTGAAATAAAGCTCATAGTAGTTTAGTTGCGTAGACATAGTTGTAATTATCGCTGCAGATTTGGTTTAGTGTAACAACATGCCTTCCACACTCATTACTCAGCAGCCTTTAAAATAGCACTTGATCCAGCACTTCCTATTGTTTTGCATTTTTTTATACAGTTCCATTTGCGCTCAAATCGAGGTCATGAAATTGTAACATGTGCATGGGATGTAGGCTACTTTATCACATTTTATTTGCTATATTTAGTTGTTGAATGAATAAAATCCCACTTATATTTTTGATCATTTAACGAGCTCCTCTCCTGTAAAGAAAACATGCCCATGGTTTGAAGGATAAGCTGACCGAACACTCATGTGCTACACTTACATCTCACTTTAATTTAATTCATGAGTTGATCCTTGTTGAGATAAGCTGTATCTCTGATTAACATGCTGTCTCCTCTGATGTGTGGGGGAAAAAAAACAAAAACTTTTTGACCTTAAAGGGATGATACTATTAATTAATTAATAGTGTCATCTTTATTTATGTAATATTGGCCTTGAATGGCATTTCGTAGATTTTTCAGGATACATCACTTAAGCCCATATTGTGCAAAAGTTTCACTTAAATCCAAGGTCAGAATTGCGTGTAAATAAGACACGCCTCTGTTTTACTCAAACTCCACCCCACATGCGTAACTCTGATATGAATAGCGCTTAAGTCTGAAGCTACTGTACGTCTGAGTCTGAATCCCAACGTGCGCAAAAACGATAAATAACTACGAAACTATGAGAAAGTGATTTTGCAAGCAAAAATCCTCAAAAAAAATTTATAGTACCAACAATAATGTCTTGCTAGCTACCTGTTAACCTTAGCTAACATTATTTACACACAACAAGAGGGAAGGTAGGGATTTTTCATGTTGAATTCTCGATTCTGATTGGTCAGTAGATTGATTGGTTGTTGATTAATTTTCTAGAACAGCAGCTCCGACAGTAGCGCAACTGCAATTCACGGTATTATATTAAAGAGTGCGTTCTAATACGTTATCGTTTCTATAGCAACAGCGACTTCACAGGGACGTGTATGGTGTGGATATGGGGAAATTTTCTGTCAGGAGATGTGGTGTTAACATTCATGGAAGGAGTCTCCAGTGTCAGTGATTTGTAACAGGCAGAGATAAAGCTGTAACATTTTTCCCAGTAACTTACGGAAATTTTAGCTTTTCCAGTAACTTTTCACGGATGTTCGACAACATTAAACGTAACAATAAATGGTTAAAAGGATGATGCGTCATTCTTTAATAAATGAAAATAAAGAATTTCTGTCTTTTTGTCTATTAAGCTTGTGCTGGTGTGATCTAGATTTATAATTATATTTTTATAATTATATTGTCAATTAATTAAATATACGTGACTATAAAATTTGTGAGCTTACGTTACATATATGACCAACGTTAAATATTGCTTTACACATCCTAATTAACAGAGACAAACTATTAATAATGTTTATAATGTATTTTGCGCACATTTTCAGGTTAGCGTTAGCTGTTTTAAGACTAAATTCCCATGATATTGGATTGCTGAGATTTTTACATCGAACTAGCTGTCTCGTTTTTGCGTTCTTTCGCTGTGTACAAACACACCACTCCACTCCAAATTTCTTTTAAGTGCCTGATGTGAATTATTCATTTTGCACACAATTGCACGTATTGTTCATTCATCCTCCAAAGACAAACAGCACACTCGTGTTTCTGTGCGCCTGCATCTTTGCTTTGTTTCATTGAGCTTTGTTCGTCTTTAATGAAGTCGGCCGCAGGCCTACTCACCGCTATGATTCTTGAAATTCTGTTGGCCGCACATCTGAGAGAAGGCGGGAAGCTTCATGTTACAAATACTTGTCCATTCAAAGAGCAGCTTTGAAGCACTACATGCTCCTGAATTAGCCACAGTCTTCCAGGCGAGACATTAGTGTTAGGATTTCTTCATATTAATTTGCATATATTAATTTGTTTTGCAAAGTTGAACCGCTTTGAGCGACTGATGAACTGATTTCCGACAGTTATGTAAGGAACAAAAAAACAAAATAAAAAAAAAAAACGAGAGGCTGAGGTGACTGTTTATAGCTACTCTAACATAATGATAACAGGAACTAACTTGTTTCACAACATTAAATGTAACTATAAACGGATAAAAAGCATGATGTAATCGTTCTTTAATTAATGCAAAAATGTAATCGCTGGTGAATTGCTGTGATATAAGAGGAATAAAACACTTTGAGACGCATTGTTGTTGGAAAATAATCCACGATTGGGTGGAATGATGCGAGCGAAAGCAAAGCGGAGTTACGGAGTTAAGTCGATTGTTTTCCAGTAACAGCACAACCTGACGTGGTTTGTTCCTCTTATACGACAGCGAATTTATTTATTAAAGAATGTCACGTTGTATGTTTTATCCATTTATAGTTACATTTAGTGTCCAGGAAACAAGTTCTTGTTATCACGTATGCTATAGCAGCCTATCTTTTTTTTGTTTTGTTTTGTTTGTTTGTTTTTTTTGCAAACTCCTCTGTCCTTGACGGAAAACTTCCTGATCATTACAAAGCACTGACACTGGAGACTCCTTCCATAAATGATGATGCTTTGCATAAAAATTTCACCATATCAACAATTATACAATACTCTTTGTCAAATAACATATGTTTAAAATTTAATTTAATTTATTTATTTTATTTATTTATTTATGGAGGTTCTAAAGGTTGTAATTTAACTCACAGCCATAACTAATGTTCAAGAAAATGAATCACCTTCTGACCAATCAGATTTGAGAATACAGTTTACTGCTGGATTATTAACTGCTATTCACAGAGCTTGAGGCTAAACTGTAACACTGTTTTTTTGTTCAGCATTTCATTTAAATGAATATCCTGAAGGACTTTAACAGAGTTTTGGCCTTGTACGCGTGATGATATCACAGATTATCGAGTATAGTTCCATAACGATCGTATAGAGCTGTAGGACTTCCTGAGTGAGATCAGTCCAGCCACATGCACAGTCAGGGGAGATAAATAAATGGATTGCATAAGAACATCTGTTTTTCTTGCTGTAAATGCTGTTTTTGTTTGGATGTCCTCAGTACGCCAGCTGTGGGTCTTATGAAATATATCGCAGAAGAGAACAAGAGACTCCTTCATCTGCCCATGTGTGCATCTTTTGTCTCTCACACACAGACTTGTGCCACAAGTTATCTCATAGAGTGCCGCCGGCGTAGCAAAATACGTTAGTCGGGATCACAGTAAACGCAAACTAGCCAGCTACATTACTCTCGGGTTTTAACAAGATGTTGAGTTCATTGATTTAGATGGTATTAGGGTATACAATAGGGGTGCCAAAATTTTATATCAAAGTATCAATAATGCCAAAATTACTAACTAGCTGGCAAGTTGCAACTAGCAAGTTGATGGACAGGATGGCTTCCTGCTAACAGCATAAATGATAAAATGTAGTGATTGAACAGATACTTAACTGCGATCTGCAGAAATTTTTGGATTTTTTTTTTTTTTTTTGCAACCAGCTGAGTGTATAAACTTACTTTATACAGTTGTTACAAAATTTATATAAATGCACGTTTATCTGCAATCCAGTCCACGTCCATATTATACTGCACATGATAAACTGTTTACAGCTGTAGTGAACTTATTTGTAGATATTTGTAGTAATATTAGTACAGTCTAAAAATAATACAGTTATATTATTGACATGTATGGAAAACCATCAAACAAATCCAACACCTTATCTTCCTAAATATGAACTGAAAATACTAAATATATTTAAAGATACGATAAATTACGATAGCCTACACACTGAAAGAAAATTTAAATTGCAACATCATGCACATCATGCCTCATAATCATTTTTTTCTACAAACGTTATGAGATGCTTTTCTGCTCACCACGGTTGTAAAGAGTGATTATTTAGGTTACCGTAACCTTCCTGTTAGCTTGAACATTCTTCTTTGAGCTCCTTCATCCGCAAGGCGTTTACACCCACACCACATGCCACGGTCAGAGTCGCTGAGATCACACTTTTTTCCCCTGTTCTGATGTTTGATCCGAATATTAACTGAAGCTCTTGACCTGTATCTGCATGATTTTATGAATTGCGTTGCTGCTACGTGATTTTCTGATTGGATAATTGCATGAATCAGCATGTGTTCCTATTAAAGTGGCCAATAAATTATAACCATAGCGTGCAAATATATTTCAAACAAGCCTTTAAACAAACTTTTACTTCGCCTTTGTACATCTACCTGATTAGCATCTCTAAGTAAATCCCAGTTAGCAAGATCTCATTTGCTAACCGCTGTTCGCTCGCCTGGTATTATTAGCGTAGTTATTATTATTATCATTAGCAGCGTTTTGTATTTTTCTTTGGGGGGGGAAATGGGTGAAAATCGTCTGTTGAATATGGAGTCGGTCGACTTATCCCAGATTTTCCAGAGCTAAAGATGACCCACTTCATTTAGTGCTGCGTATGGAATGAGTCAGCACTTTTCGAAATGTGCTCATAAAGCTGTACAGTCTGCTTCACTTCGCTGTGGCACAAAGCATACACACACAAGATAGATAGATAGATAGATAGATAGATAGATAAAAGTGAGCACCCTGGCTTGAATGAACCCTGCCGGAAAAAAAGACGTCATTCCTCCATTTTAAGTCGATCCTAGTCCACCATTTTGGGTCCATATTTAGTTTGATATCAGGTAATTTGTCGTCTTTTCTACGATCTTGACAACACACTGGGAAATTTTTTTACTTACGAACGTATTCTGTTTATATAAATTTTTTTACCGCGGCTTTACTGAATTCTCAAATCTGATTGGTCGGAAGGTGTTGCTGAATTTTCTCTAACAGCAGCACCGACACCTACAAATCACAGGTTTGTATTAATGCGCTCGTTCTAACACGTCATCGTTTCTTTTTATTGATCATTTATGGAAGGAGTCTCCAGTGTCAGTGCTTCGTAGCAGTGAGTTTTCCGATATTGGAGAATCTTTCAGGACAGACTGTAAAGTTTTTGTTTTACAGTTTAGTAACATGACAAGCTAATCATAACCATAAATGGATAAAAAAGTATGGCGTGTCATGCTTTAATTAATAAAACAATTGTAATCGTTGCCAAATTGTTGTGGTATAAGAGGACGAAAACACTTTCAGACGTGCAGACGCAGACATTGGACTCAAAGATCCAGAATGCAATGCAGCATGCGTAATGGCAGAGGTTAGTTAGCGATCTACCACAGTGTTGACGGCATGATAGTTGAAGCTTTGGAAGCTGATCTGTTTGAGCAGAGCGTACAGACTAAAGGACTAAAGCGCCGCCGCATCACGCTCTTCACATAGAAATGAAGCGAGAGCTAAATCCCACTGACGCCACTATCAGCAGGTAGAACGGCATTCTGGGTAATGTAGGAAACCGCAAGTGAAAATGTCAGTGAATAGTAGTTTAAACTAAAAAAAAAAAAAAAAAGCCCAAAATTCTTGGACGTCATTGAAGCTCACATGTTCATTATAAAGATAAAATATGAAAGAGTTGATTTCTCCTGTTCTTCTCCGTCTCACTCTCTCAGTGTGTGTACGGAGTTGTTTTTGTTAGTGTGGCATCAGGGTTGTGACCTTGGCTGATGATGGTGCCAGGTTGTGATGGAGTGTGTGTGTGTGTGTGTGTGTTGGGTGGGGGGGAATTCCGCTGATGTCATGACATATCGGTGAGTGTGTATGTGTGTGTCTTTTCCCAGCAGGGCGGCTGCCATGACAACAGCACTGCAGAGACCCTCAATTTACACCCCAGAGCCTCACAATACACACACACACACACACACACACACCTTCTTCATTGTGTTTTGTAATTACAGTATGTAAGACGTGAGTGCAGTGTTGTTATTCCTCACGTACCTCCTTCTTTCTCACTTTTTTCTGCGATGGCCACAAAAACGTTGTTTTGTATTTTGTTTGGAATTTCACCGATTTTGCGCCGTGGATTTGTGTTTTTAAAAACTGTATAGAGGTGTGGCATTGTGGTGCAGCGGGTACCGAAGTCACCTCACTGCTCCAGAGTTCCCGGTTCAATCCTGAGCTTGCGTTACTGTCAGCGTGGAGTTTCGCAACTTTCCCCTGTATATCCGCCTAGGTTTCCTCAGGGTTCACTGGTTTCCTCCCACCTCTGCTGATTGGCTACGCTAAATTGCCCCTAGTTGTGTATAAGTGTGTGAATGTGTGCGTGTATAGCGTCCTGTTTAGGTTGTGTTCCCGCCTCGAGCGCAGTGTGTTCCCGGGATAGACTCCGGATCCACCGTGATCAGGATGAAGCGCTTGAATGAATAAACTTAGCTCGAGTTCGAATGACTGAACGGTCGAATGTTTGGAAATTTGAATTCCGACTGCTATTTTATGACGTCATAATGACTGTTACTGCAGCTGACCAATCAGCAGCTTCGTATAAACTCACACCCAGTAGAACTGCACACGCCTTAGAATCACACGTTTTTCTTTCTTTCTTTCTCTTCTTTCAAATTTATTTTAGCACTACATCAGTCAGAAACTATTTTCATCTTTCTTTCTTTTCTCTGCCAGTATTTTTCTTTCTTTCTTTTTTATTTATTTATTTCACCAATACATTAGTCACAAACCATTTTTATCTTTCTCTTTTCTCTGCCAGTGTCTATCTTTCTTTCTTTCTCTTTTTATTTATTTCACTAATACATCAGTCAGAAACTATTTTCATCTTTCTCTTTTCTCTGCCAGTGTCTTTCTTTCTTTCTTTCTTTCTTTCTCTTTTTATTTATTTCACTAATACATTAGTAACAAACCATTTTCATCTTTCTTTCTTTTCTCTGCCAGTATTTTTCTTTTTCTTTCTTTCTCTTTTTATTTATTTCACTATTACATTAGTCACAAACCATTTTCATCTTTCTTTTCTCTGCCAATATTTTTCTTTCTTTCTTTCTTTCTTTCTTCTCTTTTCATCACTTTAGTTAAATCGACCCTACAAATGCAGGGAGCGTTTCTGCCCTTCAGAGTGCCCTGAGAAGGGTTCATCACCTGAGAATAGACTGTACCAGTTACTTCCTGAACACGAAGCAGTGCATGATGGGATATTTATATTGTAGCATTAGTGATAATGATGATAATCTTCTGTTGTTCAAATGTTCCTGTGAGTGTACAGATGCTCTTTGGTTTATCCATGTGAAACTTCATTGTTCTTTCTCTCTCTCTCTCTCTCTCTCTCTCTCTCTCTCTCTCTCTCTCACTGTGTGTGTGTGTGTGTGTGTGTGTGTGTGTGTGTGATATTTGCATGTCCACACAGTGTGTGCTCTGTCTAGATAAGAGAGTACATTAGAGGGAACAGAGGCCCTGTTAATTCACACTCACACACACACACACACACACACACACACGGAAAGTGAAGTGGAGATGATAAATTGCAAATAAACAAGTGGAGGTTTTCAGAGAATAAGAGAGAAGGATGGGCAGATTGACTACTTAGCACAGTGAATTGAAGAGAGAGAGAGAGAGAGAGAGAGAGAAGCAGGAAGAGATAGAGATGGGGAGATAAAGAGGTTGAGAGGTACTGCTTTATTTTATTTCATTTAATCTCATGAAGATGGATAGATGGATAGATAGATGGATAGATATGGAAAAACAAGAGGATGTAAATAATATAAAGATATAAAGTTGGTGTTGATGCGCCTGATGCTTCCCAGAACAGGTTACTTCACTTCAGACAGAGGGCCAGAAAATCGCCCGAGGGGATTTAGTCAGGAGAGAGAGGAGTAAAGAGAGAAAGAGAGAGAGATGGAGGGAAGCCTCGTGTTCGGATTTCTCACCGAACTTCAAAGAGAATTTTCTCTCATCCATAATTGATCAGACTCGAGTGTAACACACTCATAATCTTCAGCAGTGTGTGAAGCTGAACGTGGCTGATAGTGTGTGTGTGAGTGTGTGTGTGTGTGTGTGAGAGAGAGAGAGAGAGAGAGAGAGAGAGAGAGAGAGAGAGCAGACGTGCACAAATGACAGGCACTCATTTCAGACAGACAAGCGATTGACAACAGCAAGAAGTAAATAACAGAAAAGGCGGATTTTTAAAAAAAATCAGGCGACAAACCCTGCTCCGGGAATTAAAGAGCTATGATCCATCAAAATATTACCAAGAACAAGTCGCAATAACTTTCAAATACTGATTAATAAAATGTCTGTTTGTAAAGTTAAGCCGAGTTAAAAAGTTTTTGCCAACAATTTACTTAGAAAGCTAGCGAGCTAATTTACGGCTACCATGAAAAATAAAAGTATCTCAGGAAGCTACAGGAAGAGATCAGGGGATGGGAAGTGCTTTCTGAGTGGAGAGAGAGTTTATGGTCTACAGAAATTCAGGAAGAGAGAGAGAGAGAGAGAGAGAGAGAGAGAGATGTAAAAACGGATGTCTCTCAGGGGAAATCTCCATGTTTTTTCATTTTTCACTGTGTGTGTGTCTGCAATCCATTCATCACTGTCTGCAGAACTTGTTAATTCCCCACAGTAAAGCCATCACTCTGTCTCTCTCTCTCTCTCTCTCTCTCTCTCTCTGTCTCTCTCTCTGTCTCTCTCTGTCTCTCTCTCTCTCTCACTCACACACACACACACACACAGCTATCAGGTATATTCAAGAGTCAGCTTGTTCTGTTTAGGGGTGGACATAAATGGCAACCCTAATTAGCATTAACTCCGCCCCCTGATTATATTCGAATCGTAAATTCTATAATGCTCGTTACTGTAGCTGATCTGTGTCACTGCTTCATCCACTATGAGATTGACAGATATATCTAAAACTGTATACAGCATTATATATATATTTTTTGTTATATAATTTGACCATGTTTTGTATACTGTATATTTGAACGCGTGCGCAGGGCTAATCCCATTCCCGCCCACTTCCGAAAGAATTCCGACAAACCTTCTCAATCTTGAGTTATTATTATTGCGCAATAATTTCTGATGAATTACTGTGGCGTACACCTCTATGAGGAGGTTCTTCAGCACTTCGAGCCATGCTACACTGCGAAGTCTGCCCTACTGATACGTGAACGTCTTCCTTCAGGTTCTTCAAGCTGAACATTTCCCCTCTCAGTGGCGTGAGTGCAGCAGATATCTCTGAACACCTAGTAGTTAATACTAAGGTGTGTCCGTTTCCTCAAGGCATTGTGGCAGATGTTATCCTCATGACTTTATGGTATATGTTGGTATTACCGTGGTCCTGTGACCCTTGAGTAACCACCAGGGTTTCATGGTTCCACCAGGCCAATCCAGCAAGAACTCCTTTGCAGGGAATGATGGCTGTATGACTGCACTGTTTATTGCAAACACTACACCATACATCACTTGCGCAGCATCTGCTCCATGTGATTCTAAGCATCTGGGGTTTCTATATATGACAAATAGCTGTACAGTAGATGGTACCATAGATACACCCATTTGAGATACAGCCTTTAAGTTCATATCTTTCTGTGTCTGATTCTTTCCCCCCCCCCACTGTTTCTCCTCTTTCTCAGGTTATGGTGACTCCGTAAAAGCCAGAGAAATACAGTTACACACTCAGGATCAAGTCGTCTGAGGTTAATGTGCTGATGACATCCTTGCCACACAACAGGTAGAGGAGGAATTCTCATTGTGTGGGTCTTTATTCAATAATGGAGAATCCTCATACATGTTTACAGTATCTGGAGATCATGGAATTCTTGTTATGGGGGTATTTATTTGAGATTGGGAATTTTTGTCATGTGGATTGAAGAATTCTTGTTATGGAAGTCTTTTTTAATAGTCGAAAAAATGTTTATATGAATGAAGAAATCCTTGTTACGTATGTGGGCCTTTAGTAGGATTGGAGAACTCTGATCTGGGGCTGTTTTTCTGGATCAGGGAATTCTTGTTACGTAGACTGGAGAATTCTCATTATGGGATTGTAATGTTCTTGCTATGCAGATTAGGAAATTCTTGTTAATAGGATTGGATAATTCCTTTTCCAGGATTAGGGAATTCTCATTGTGTGGATCTTTTACTAGAGATTTTCTTTATTTGGGATTTTCATTACATTGGTAATTATTCAAATTCTGGGAATTCATATTACATGGGATATACAAATTCTCACTGTGACATTCTTGCTACCTGAGTCTTTATTTGGAACCAGGAAATTGCCATTATATGGGATTTTGGAATTTGTTAATTCTTATTCTGTAGTTCAGAGAGATCTTGTTATGCTGGTCTTTATTTGGGATATGGGAAGCTTTATTTGGATATGGGATATATTATTCTTTATTTGGGATATGGGAAGCTTTATTTGGATATGGGATATATTATTCTTTATTTGGGATATGGGAAGCTTTATTTGGATATGGGATATATTATTCTTTATTTGGGATATGGGAAGCTTTATTTGGATATGGGATATATTTTTCTTTATTTGGGATATGGGAAGCCTCGGTAATTCGGGTGGTAATTCAGGACTGGAGAATTCTTGTTATATGTTTATTTGCATTTGATTAAGGAATTCTTGTTTGAGTTTTTATTCACCAGCAGGGAATTCTCTTTATATCTATCATTAAGCTGTTTTTATCCTGCTTTTGGATCCTAAATCATAGATCACTGGAATTAAATTAAGCTGTGTATTTATTTATACATAAAAACATGTAGAAGACTGCCCGTCGTAATGTGTAAATGTGGTGCTGTATGTGTTTCAGAATTTGAATTATGGGTAACGTGGAGAGCCAGTATGGCAGCCACAGTTTCTATGGTGACCGTGAACGCCATCTATCACGGAAGCGAGTGTCCCGATCGTTGCGTCTATCGGGGAAGCAGTCGTACCAGAGAAAACCCGAGCACCGTAACTCGGAGACAAGCACACGCTCCAGCAGCACTCCCAGCATCCCACAGTCGCTTGCTGAACATGGCCTGGAGCCGTTTGACGACGCTGATGCGCTGCCGCACTTCAGCTCCCCCATCTGGGTGGACCGGGTGGCTATGAATCTGCGCCCTATGAGTTTCCACAAGGATTCAGCTCACGAGCCATGTAACAACACTTCAGCTAACATTCCTGCTGTTGATGCTGACAATGAGCAAGGTACGCAGGACGCCTCCAAACCACCAGATGGTGCCGGCTCTTTCAAGAAAAAGCGTTCCAAATCTGCAGACGTGTGGAGGGACGACTCTTTGGAAGTATCTCTGTCTGATGTAAGTCTGGAGCGCTTAACAAGCACGGAGGATCTCACGGACAACGCTAACATCACCCGCACTAACTCGCTGGGTGAGCTTTACACACCGCAGAGCTACGCTAAAAAACGCCACAAGGGTGGAGCTCTATGCAGAGACAGTGAGGAGGACAAGATGCTGTCTCCATGTGAGGATGATGGTGCCACCTACGGAGCGTTCACACTGCCCTGCCGCAGATCCCACTGTCTGTCAGAAGGTTTGACCAATCACCAGGCAGCAATGCCAGAAAGGCGGGCACAAACCATACAAGTAAGCTTTCAATCAGTTATAATTTGGTTAAAATGATATAGAGACAAGATAGCGCAGTGGGTAGCATTGCCATCTCACAGCTCCCAGCATCCCAGTTTCAATCCTGAGCTCAGGGTACTGTCTGTGTGGAGATTTGCAGGTGAATGTTGTAGTTGAATTTTGTAGTTGAATGGTGTAGGCGAACTCTGTAGTTGAATATTGTAGTTGAATTTTGTAGTTGAATGGTGTAGGCAAATTCTGTAGCTGAATGTTGTAGTTGAATATTGTAGCTAAATGTTGTAGTTGAATTTTGTAGTTGAATGTTGTAGTTGTATATTGTATTTGAATGTTGTAGATTAATTTTATAGTTGAATTTTGTAGTTGAAATTGTAGTTGAATGTTGTAGATGAATTTTACAGTTGAATAATATAGTCGAATGTTGTAGTTGAATGTTGTAGTTGAATGTTGTTGTTGACTTGTGTAGTTGAATATTGTATTTGAATGTTGTAGATTCATTTGATAGTTGAATTTTGTAGTTGAAATTGTAGTTGAATGTTGTAGATGAATTTTACAGTTGAATAATATAGTTGAATTTTGTAGTTGAATTTTGTTGTTGACTTTTGTAGTTGAATATTGTAGTTGAATGTTATAGATTAATTTTATAGTTGAATTTTGTAGTTGAAATTGTAGTTGAATGTTGTAGATGAATTTTACAGTTGAATAATATAGTCGAATGGCGTAGTTGAATGTGTAGATTAATTTTGTAGTTAAATTTTGTAGTTGACTGTTGTAGATGAATTTTATAGTTGACTATTGTAGTTGAATTTTATACTTGAATATTGTAGTTGAATATTGTAGATGAATGTAGATGAAAGTTGTAGTTGAATTTTGTATTTGAATGTTGTAGTTGAATGTGTAGATGAATTTTATACTTGAATATTGTAGTTGAATATTGTAGATGAATGTAGATGAATTTTGTAGTTGAATTTTGTAGTTGAATGTTGTAGTTGAATGTTTATCTTAGACAAGCAGAATAACATTTTTGCTTACACAGTTTGGTATAATTACATCCCCTACGTCTCCCTTTCCAAATTTTGAAGTTGGAATTGTAATATGGATACTGGAAGAAATACAGATAATAATTTAAATATTAGCAATGTTGTTATGCAATTAAGTAATTAGCTGAGGTATTACTTGTTAGCTACCCTAGCCTTGTCACCTCCGTGCAAAAAAACAAAACAATCTACATTTGCTATAAGGAGAGGTTTGTGTACAGTGTGGTTTAGCAAAGTGTCTAAAATGCTGAGCTTCATTCATGCAGTTCAAATAATATGACCTCATGATAGTTAGGACTTTCACATTAGCAAGCGAGAAAGCGACAGCTGACCATTTATTTTCTATGTTTGTGCATGACAGCGAGCCACGATTTCAGTGACAGCAGCAGGTTACATTTGAATTGATTTTCTTAGTACTATTCAAATTAGATACGATGTAAATCCAAACGAGTGGCTCGAATGATTCCTCAAACCAGTGATATGGTGGGTGTGGTCCAAACGCTTCTTTACTTCCCAACACACAACACACTTTATTTATATCCTTCCTATAGTTAGTTCCCGTTTAAATGGTCGCTACACTCCCACAAGAGACAAAATACAAGCGACACGAGTCACTTGCTTGCTTGCTAGTGTGAACATAGGATAAAGCGAGTGCAGTGAAAGGGACTACATGTAATGTAACACACTTTGCTGGGATTTGAACCAGTACCTTTGTGGATTACTCCTGCAGCATGCCCGGTGGGGATGATGCGACATTATGGCTGTGCTTGGTACCTTTTTTTTTTTTTACAAGCTTTCTTTTTCTCTCTGGTTCAGGAGACACATGTCTGTGTGAGCTGCTTGCATCCTTTCTCATGCTAATGAGCATAGTGACATGGGAACACAACAGAAAAAGTGTGTGTGTGTGTGTGAGTGAAAGAGAGAGAAACGGGAAAAAAAGGGAAGCATTTCAAAGTTTGGTTGAGATTATTTATGTCTGGGGGAAAGTTTTTGTGTGTTGTTGCTGTGTTTTTGTTTGTATTCCTTAGTCACTGGAAATGAATAGCATGCTAAGTTGCCTGGTTGAGTCATGTGACCCCGGGTAGATGCTGGGTTTGGTGGGTAATCTCCCATCAGCCCTTGCCAGCAGTGTAGGGAGCCATTGAAGTGCTCAGACAAGCTGCTTCCCAAATATGATTACTGTTCAGAGCTTAGGATGCTCCCTACTGAGAAATCAACATGCGATCCGAAAGAAGCAGAAGCGACTGAAAAAGTGAGGGATTGGGAGACAGACAGACAGACAGATAGATAGAGAGATAGATACATGTACATGTGTGTGAATGCAGCATGTCTCTGTCTCTGTTTGTACAGGACGTGACAGTAGGGGACGTCACTGAGCTGGAGGACAGTGGGATTGATGGCCTGATTGGTGACAGTGATGTGTGTGAGCTCCCATCTCGCCGTTACAAGGCCCTGTCTGTGTACTCCACACCAGCAGGGGGCAGCAGAGACACACCTGACGCCGCCGTGCAGGTATTACAGTAAAAACACTTTTAGTACATTAAAATGCAGCGTAACGTACTTTACATTGTGTGACAAGGTGTGCAAAAAATAAATGATAAATAACGAGTTCAGTACAATTTATTCTATTTATTCAATTTATTCTGTGCTGTTGAAATTTTTTTGTTACTTTACTATCACACCACTAAACAGCAATAAGAAAAATATACGACATGGATTTATGCAGAAATAAATCATTTATAGGCTACAGTATGTGGACATTTATCAAAACCACATGGTATGCTTTTTCTTTTCTTTCCTTCGCTTATTTTCTCTCCCTCTCTTAGGAGCAGAAAAAAATGGAGACATAGATGTAGATATAGATGTAGATCTATGTCTCATAGATCTCCTCTGTAAAGCAGGAGTGGTGATGAAAAAAAACAAAACACAAGCAATGTAATCCAAAATAAAATCCTAGCAATAATAATTCATATGTGTGTGGATCTAGAAATTAATTTAAAAACAATGATTTGCATATTTCATATAATTTAGTAATGAGGAAGCAAAACATTTGCTTAAATGCTGTTTAAACAGCTGTGATATTTAAGCATTGTGGCATTCTTCACATCTGTTTTGTCCTTTATTTGCTAATAATGGGATGCTTTGTTGGACGTTATTGCTTATGTAGCTTGAATAAACTCCAGCATGAAGCGCAAAAGTAACAAAATATTAAACGGAATAAAAATCCACCTAAACAGAATTAAAATGATCTGTTGTATCACTTAACACAGGGCGTGTACGAGAACTTCCGCCAGGAGCTGGAGAAGAGCGGCTGCAGGGCGGAGACACCGGAGGAAGGGGCGTCGGCTCTTAGTGACGAACTGAGCTCGGCCAATCAGACGGAGGCACTTGTGGGCGTGGCCGAAGGCTGCGTACGCAAAGCCGGCCGTCTTAACGTGAAAAACCTGCTCGTGCACAAGAAGAACAAGAAGGTGGAGCTCGCTGCTCGTCGCAAGTGGAAGAGCTACTGGGTCTCGCTAAAAGGTGCATAAAATTTAGAGCTATCGCATTTTTGCCACAATATTATGATGTGTTCTTAACCGTAATTTATCCCTGCAACATCAAATATTGGACTCGATGTGCAAATTCATAATACATCATTAGTTCTTCTTGAATAGATAACAAATAGCTAGCAGACAAAATCTAGTGGAAAGCCTTCCCAGAAGAGTGGAGCTTATTATAACAGCAAAGAGGGAATAACAATAATAGTAACAATAATAACGAAAATGTTAGGGTTTTTACTCAACATCTATAAACATTCCTACAACTCCTATTGCCTCAGCTATGGATTGCACAACTTTTTTCATAGTCAAATTTCAATAATTCAGATAAGTAGCCGATTAGTCCGTAGTCAAACAGTTCAGACTGTTTTATTAGTGCAGCAAAGAACGTGTCAAACCACACTTCAGTTAACAGCCTTAACACACACAGGCTTAGTGCACTTGTGTGGATGATCTGGTGGCTCAGCCGAAACTGAGAATGTGCAGCATGGAAGCTCGTGTCTATCATGTCTTTCCAAGTTGCTCATGTCCCGGGAGCTGAACCTCCGTATTCAACTCCAACCTCAGTAGCGTCCTAAAACTTGCCTGGCATGCATCACTCTAAACTAGCTAAGTGGGATAGGATAACGATGTCAGAGCAGCCGGTGGCTTTGAAAGGGTTCTTTTGCACAGCTCTGATCTCGAGGCCAATTCACTACACCACAGTGCAAGAATTCTTATTTTCATTTCGTTTACCTTTAAAAGACAAAAAAAAAAAAACTGCAGGAGCAATTCCTATGCAAAGGACACTCTGTTACATGCTCCATAATATTTGTCCAAAATAAGAAGACACCTTCCTTTTGCTGTTGTCTGAAAAGGAGTCATTTGGGGTGTGTGTGTGTGTGTTAGTGAGTGTGATAAGCGTTTACTATGATGATGATGATGATGATGATGAATTCATGATGGACACCAGCCTGCACTTCTCACAGTTGGCCACTGGAGAGCAGAAAAGCTCGTAAAAACTAACAGTGGGGTGAATTTGCTTTATTTCTGCTGTGAGAGAGAGTTTCCTTGGGAATGTTGGACTAAATAAAGTGCACACATTTAAAACTGGGGAGATATATATATAGACACACACACACACACACACACACACACACACACACACCCTTGTCTTGCTATCTTTGTGAGGACCTTCCATTGACTGCAGCTGATTTTTAAGGTCAAAACAGTCAGATATTCTGAACCTTGTTGGGAAGTTTGGTCCCCACCAAGATACAAAAACAAGCCCACACACAATTTCAGTAGAGTGTAAAGACTAGGGCTAGTGATGTAATGTTGTTGTATCTACCCACTATGCCCCAGGATGCACTCTGTTTTTCTATGAGACGGACGGGCGATCAGGAATCGATCACACCAGCATCCCAAAGCACGCCATCTGGGCGGAAAACAGTATCGCACAGGCTGTTCCCGAGCATCCAAAAAAAGATTTTGTCTTCTGCCTCAGCAACTCGATGGGAGACTCGTACCTTTTCCAGGTAAAATAATATTTCTTGGTCGAAGACCTTCATTAATAACTAATGTAAGTACAATAAAGTGAGTTCTTATTGACTGAAAGCAATACACACTGTATTCCTCCATCATTCCTCCATCCATGACGTCCTCCTCAACTATTCAACTCTCTGTGGCACTCCATCTTCTTCATTCACACTCTGGTGACCATTCCTCAATCTTCCTCTATCTGTACCTCATCCTCATTTCTCCATGTTCTCCTCCCACCACCTTTAACTCGTTCCTCTATCTGTACCTCATCCTCATTTCTCCATGTTCTCCTCCCACCACCTTTAACTCGTTCCTCTATCTGTACCTCATCCTCATTTCTCCATGTTCTCCTCCCACCATCTTTAACTCGTTCCTCTATCTGTACCTCATCCTCATTTCTCCATGTTCTCCTCCCACCATCTTTAACTCGTTCTTCTGCAGTATCTGTACCTCATCCTCATTTCTCCATGTTCTCCTCCCACCATCTTTAACTCGTTCTTCTGCAGTATCTGTACCTCATCCTCATTTCTCCATGTTCTCCTCCCACCATCTTTAACTCGTTCCTCTATCTGTACCTCATCCTCATCTCTCCATGTTCTCCTCCCACCATCTTTAACCTGTTCCTCTATCTGTACCTCATCCTCATTTCTCCATGTTCTCCT
>CM040467.1:2161436-2178771 GCA_022758105.1 Pangasianodon gigas
ATCTTTAACTCAGTTCTCTATCTTCACCTCATCATCATTTCATTTCTTCATGTTCTCCTCCTTGCATCTTTACTTCATTCCTTGGCCTGTACCTCATCCTCGTGTATCCATGCTCTCCTCCCTGTATCCTTTCATTGTTCGTCTATGTGAATCTCATCCTCATATCTCCATGTTCTCCTCCTGGTATCTTTACCTCATTCCTCTATCTAGAGCTTATCCTCATATCACCATATTCTCCTCCCTGGAACTTTACCTCATTTGTCTTTCTATACCTCATCCTCATTTCTCCACATTCTCCTTCATTTCTCCATACCTCATCCCTCAATCTTTACCTCTTTATAATAGACTAAACACTTTTCCATGTACCCCTTCCATGCTCTGGTAACCACCCCTCTATTTTACCTCATCTCTCCATCAGCACCTTATTCTCATTCATTCATTAACTCCTCCACCCATCTTTACGTTATTCTTCCATCGTTAAAACATCCATCTATGTCTCCATTTTGCCCCATCCTCATTTACTAAACTCTCAATTTCTCAACTCAGCTTCTACCCTTTCTACCGCCACATTTGGATAATCTCTCCTTCGGCATCACCTCATCCATCTTTACATCCCACCATGTATGCCTCCTTCCTTTTTCCTTACTTTCTGCTTATCCACTAAACACACCATGGGACACCTCCCAGTCTTGAGTGTCCATCCCTCCATCTTCAGACATCTTTGTCATCCCAGCATCCCTGCACCTCATTCCCAAAGCACTTCTACTTATACACTCCCCGTATTTACTGGGAACACACAATATGTACTTGTATATCTCTCTCTGTACAGACATGTAGTCAGACCGAGGTGGAGAACTGGGTGACGGCGATCCACTCAGCATGCGCGGCCGCCGTTGCCCGGCAACATCACCGTGATGACACGGTACGCTTCCTGCGCTCCGAGATCCGAAAACTGGAGCAGAAGATCGACATGGATGAGAAGATGAAGAAGATGGGAGACATGCAGCTGGCCTCCGTCACTGATACCAAGAAGAGGAAAACCATTCTGGAACAGGTAATGTTAGAGGGGGAGGGGCTAAATGAAAGTTTGCTAGCAGGAGATAAAGGCAAGAGAGTCTACTCTCTAGAAACCTTAGTTGGAGAGATCAGAATGAAGGAGGGACTATATAGAAAGAGCAGAATTTAAAAAAAAAAAAAGGGAGGAGCCATGCTGAATGAGAGATTGGAAGTGGTGGAGCCTCAACCATGGTTCATGTGTGTATTCATTGTAACATATTAACAAGTATCTATTGACCTGTCTTTCTGTCCCTGTCTCTGTCTCTGTCAGATCTCAGTGTGGGAGCAGAATCTGGAGTGCTATAATGTGGACTTGTTCCGACTGAGGTGTTATTTATGCAGCCTGCAGGGAGAGGAGCTGCCCAATCCGAAGCCTCTTCTCTCAGTGGCCTCACGCTCCACCAAACTCTCCATGGGACGTCTCGGCTTCTCAGTGTCTTCCTTCCACGCTCTGGTGATCACCTCTCCACCCTTAAACGATCTCTCCGTTTCTGCATCTTTACCTTTCCTTCATCCACTAAACTCCCCATGGGCTTCTCCGTCTACACTTTTCATACTCTGGTGACCATCTCTTGATCTTCACATTAATCTTTCATCTGTCCACTTTTACCTTATCCTCATCCCCAGTAGTTACCACTTTCCTTCATCTTTACCTTATTACTTAGAGTATTACCCTAGATCCACCCTAGATCCACTAAACTCTTCTGTCTGAAGATCCAGAAACTGGACAGTAAGGGCAGTGCTAAAACTTGTCACAGCATGGCCAGTAAACCAAATCTGTCACAAGTTGGGGTAATACTGGGGAACATTTAGGCTAATTTGGACTTGGGCATATGGAGATGGGGCACTATATTGAATTGTCTGAACCTGTGCCTGGCACATCCTGCAGTGCAGTGGTGGCTCAGTGGTTAAGGCTCTGTGTTACTGATCGGAAGGTTTGGGGTTCAAGCACCAGCACTGCCAAGCTGCCACAGCTGGGGCCTTTAGCAAGGTCCTTAACCCTATCTGCTCCAGGGGTGCCCTGTCATGGCTGACCCTGCTCCCTGACCCTAGCTTCCTGGGATTTCACTGTAAGGTAAATGTATGAAATTGCACCTCTAGTTGCTGGGTTAAAGAACATTTCTAAATGTGTAAAAGTGGGTTTGTTCTGACAAAATCAGAAACTTGTATATTGTTCCCTCCTTATTCATCCTCATCCCTACTTCTTTTCCTTAACCTCCTTTCTTCATCCCTCTACTTCCTCATCTTGAACTCCTCCTTATTTCACTCAACTCTCCATGGGATACCTCAGCTTCCTCCTTCATCTTTACCTTATCCCTCCATCCTTACCTCCTCCATGGGATGCCTTGTCTTCACTGTGTCCTCATTCTATTCCATGCTGACTATCCCTCCATCTTCCCCTGGACTTGTCTTTTCTGTTTACTTCCATCTATCCCCTCCATCCATACCTCATCATTATTCCCCCACCTTTACCTCTTCCTCATCCAACTCACTCTCCATTGAAACTGTCTGTCTCCTCCTCCCAGGCTCTGATGTATACCTCTCCATCTGTACCTCATCCTCATCCATCCATCCAACTACTAAACTCCATGGAATGTTGATTTTCCCATCTCCTCTTTTTACCACATCCCTCCATCTATATTTAATCCCTCAGTTTTTCTGTCTTTATGCCTGTCTTTCCGTCTTTACCTCCTCCTCATTCCTATATTTTTACCTCCTCCTCCTCCTTACATATTACCTCATCTTTATCCACTCATCCATTTACTTAACTCCATCCTCCTTTAATATACCTGTATCTTTACCTCATCCCTCCATCTTTACATCTCCATTTTCCCTTCTCTACCTCCTTCATCCTTCAATATTTTCCTCCTCCCCATCCCTCTATCTTTACCTTATCCTTATCCACCCATCCAGTTACTCACCTTCATGGAGTCCTTCAGTTTCTCCTCCTTCCACATCCCTTCATGTCTACCTCATCCCTCCATCTTTCTTATCCCAACATTTTTCATTCTCTGTGCCTTTATCCTTCAATGTTTACCTCCTCATCATTCTTACATCTTTACCTCATCCTCATCCTTACATCTTAAATCATCCTTATCCACCAATCCAATTAATTCAACTCCATGGAATTCCTCAGTTTCCCCATTTCTTCCTTCCACATCCCTTCATGTCTACCTCATCCCTCCATCTTTCATATCCTTCCATTTTTCATTCTCTACCCCTTCATCCTTCAGTGTTTACCTCCTCCTTTTCCTACATCTTCATCCTCATCCTTACATCTTACCTCATCCCCATCTCTCCATCTTTCTCCACCAATCTAATTACTCAACTCCATGGAATCCCTCAGTTTCCGCATCTCCTCCTTCTATATCCCTTCGTCTTTACCTCATCCCTCCATCTTTATCTTACATCTCCATTTCAACTTCTCTACCTCCTTCATCCTTCAATATTTACCTCCTCCTCTTTCTCTTTCTTTACCTCATCCTCATCATAACAGCTCTCTAATTTAGTTTTAAGCTCTTCTTTATCCCTTCATCTTATCCTGTTTTTGTCATTACCTCATTCTTATTTTTGCTTTTCCTCTCTGTTATGCATGGCTATATTCCATCTCTTCATCTTTCTATCCTCATTTCTTCCTCTTCTCAAATCTTCTACTGCAGAAGGGAAAATTGAGGGTCGGGAAGATTCAGTTCTAATTTATTTTAGTCTCAGTACTGTCGTTCGCTCTGTTAGAAGTTGGTGTGAAATGTGTGTGCGTGTGTTTGTGTGTGTGTGTGTGTGCGTGTGTGTGTGTGACCACCCACGGCCACAGTAGAGAGAATTCTGGGATAGCAGGGGATAAAGAGCTTTCTGAAATGCTAACACTCTCACCTCACACACAGAATGATATTTTAGGCTTTTCATAGTCTGTATTGAACTTTTTGTATTGAACCTCCAGAGAGAAACAGCACAAAGAGTAAGAGAAAGAGAAACACACACAGAGGGGAAAAAAAGAAAGAAAGATTGTGATATGCAGATGAAAAGACAAAGACAGTGAGCAAAAACAGGAGAGACTTTGAGGGGGAGAGACAGTGTGTGTATATGTGTGTGTGTTTTACTACAGTATTTTAATGCATCGATTGTGTGCTTTTATTTCTTTACATTGTGAAGAATAAAGTGTAAAATGTGAAAATGTAAATGTGACCTTAGACACACACACACACACACACACACAGAGAGAGAGAGAGAGAGAGAGAGAGAGAGAGAGAGAGGAAAAGGAGGGAAACAAGAATCCCAGTGAGAAAGAGAAATTGAGAGTGAGGAAGAGAGTGAACCTGTAATAACTATTATATAAAATAATAAAATAATGTGTTTGAAAGATCTGTGTGTGCATGTGTGTGTGTGTGTGTGTGTGTGTGTGTGTGTGTGTGTTTGTGTGTGTGTGTGCGTAGGTGGCGGCGCGTACAGAAAGCGGTGTTCGGAGGCGAGCACACGCCATGTCACACTCCACTGGCAAGCGAAAAAGTCGCTTCTCCTCACTGTGGGGACTGGAGACGAACTCAAAGAGGAAAATACACACGCACACACACCCCAGCATTGAACAGGTACACACACAAACACACACACACACACACACACACACACACACACACACACACACACACACACTGGTTTTACTATCTTTGGGAGGTCATATTGATCTAGAAATCATTTTGTGCCTACATCTAACTTTGTAACAGTCAGAGGCAAAGCTGTAACTTCTTCCGCCGTGAGAAAGTCTAAACGACAGAGACTCCATTTAATCACAACACTGCATCATTGATTATTTTCCTATGACAGCATGCCTCCTAGTGGTGACTATTTTACATACTATACACCATGCACTTGCGTATACAGTACCTCATTTTACTTCATCGTACCTCACAGTACTTCATCTTTTGCAGTGGTTTAAAATCATTGCGTTCTTTTGCATTAGTACTCATGAGCGTCTCAGTGTAATATAAAGCACAGCGCCCTCTGGTGGTTGCACACCCTCCACTACCTAGTAAAGGCTTCGACCGTGTTGTACAAAAACACTTCATTTTTGGTGGTTTTTGTACATCTTCTGTTTATTAATAGTGCAGTACTACTTAGTTTCCCAGTGTGTGCATATAACACACACACACGCACACACACACATGCACACACACAACCGTTTGTGAGAAAGCTATGAATTCGCTTTGTTTTGTTTGTAGGTGTTTGCAGAAGGGGAGGAGCCAGTGAAGAGGGATCTGGAGGGAATGATGGAGGAATCTTCAAGGGGCAATATGGTGAGCTCTAATCATCCATCCATCCATCCATCCATCTCTCCATCCATCCATCTAGCTAAAAAAAATCATTTTCAGCATCCTTGCTGTATCCTTGATCTTCCCGTTTCTCATTTTCAAACTATTCTTATGTCTACTCATCTATTATCTGTTCATCCATCAATAGATTTGTCCGTCCACCCTTATACATCCTTTAATCCATCGCTTCCATCAATCCAGTCATACATCCATTTGTGTATCCACCTATCTGTCATCTATATTGTATCTGTTTATCCATTCATTATTCATCATCTGTTCTTGTATTTAGTGATCCATTCATCAGCTCTTGTTTCCATGTGTCCATCCATCCATCCATCCATCCATTCATCCATTATCCATAATCTGTTCTTGTATCAAGCAATCCATTTATTAGCTCATGTATCCATCCATCTATCCATACAGATGTTTTTTATCTATCCATCTTTGATTTACTCTTTTATATGTATATCCATCTATCAGTACCTCCATTTTGGTATATAAGCTTCAATATATGTATCCGTCCATCTATACATTATGTCCATCCATCCATCATCCATCCATCCATCTATCCATCCATCTGTTTTGTAACTAATTATCTTATTGATTTTCCCTTTCATTTATCTATCCATCTATCAGTGCCTCTGTTTTTCTATGTAATATTCCTTCCATCCATCCATCCATTTTGTATCCAATTATCCATCCACCCATCCGTATATCCATACATCCATCCACTGTTCTAATCTTCCATCTATTAATACATCCATCAATCATCTACTATATCTCTTCTTGTCTATACCAGTCACCCATCTTTCTGTTCTTCATTCTTTCATTCACCTGTTTTTTTATCTTTAAGTCTATTCATTCATGTATCTACTAATAGATCTATCCATCTATCCATCCATTGTCCATAATGTGTTCTAGCAATCTGTTTATCAACTCTTGTATCTACCAACTGATCTGTCCATCCATCCATCCATCTGTTTTTTTAAAAATCTAATTATATACCCATCTTTGATTTACCCTTTCATATGTCCTTCCAGCTATCAGTACCTCAATTTTGGTACGTAACCTTCCATTTATTTTTCCATCCATTGTTATGTCCATCCATCCATCCATCCATCCATTTCTAATTCTCACTAATAATCCATCAATCATCTGTCTCTTCTTGTATTTATCATCTGCCCATCTTTGCATTCACAGTTCTTTCAATCATCTATTCATATCTATGTTTTATATCTTCAAGTCTATCCATTCATGTATCAACTAATCCATCCATCCATCTGTCCATCCATCCATCTAGCACAGAAACGAGAGACCAGACTCTTGCTCTTGTGTGTGTGAGGTGGTTTTTCAGCCTGTTCGTTTTTTTCTGCCACAGAAAGACGAGCAGGTGTGTGTGACGGGCATGGTGAAGGACCGCCTCACGCCCTCCTGGGTGTGTTTGCCCGACGGTCGTCCCATTCTCGCCGTAATACGGCCCGGAGAGTCGGCACTCGACACACTCGAGACCATCTGCAAGGTGTGTAACACGGCTTCCTCATCAGAATATTTTCTATCAGGTTTTACTTGAAATTTGTGCATAAACAGCTTGAAAGAAAATAACATTTACATTAATAAATAATATTAACATTAATATTTCCAAAAAATCAGAGCCAATAGTTGCAGAATTTTTTTGTTTTTTGAACAATGAACCAGATTTAGATTTTTTAGAAGCAGACATATGTGTAAGCTACCTATCTATCTATCTATCTATCTATCTATCTATCTATTCATCCATCCTTTATTCTATCTATCTATCTATCTGTCTGTCTGTTTATTTATCTATTTTTATCTATCCCTCTATCTATCTATATACATCCATCCAACTAGTTGTATTCATTCATCTATCCATCTTCTACATACCCCTCTGTTTATGTATTCAACTCTTAATACATCCATTTTTTGTATCTAATCTTGTCTGTCTATCCATCCATCCATCCATCCAGCCATCCATTTATTCATATATTCCAGCCATACATTCAAATTGATAAGCATTTTTTTTGTAAAGAAATTTGAAAATAATTTTTTTGTACAATATTTGCAAGTAAAATAAGATAATAGGAAACTTTTCTAATAAATACATCTAGAAATGGGTTTAATAATCTTATATTTGTTTTAGAATAATCTCTCCACCAATTTGACTACATTCAAAATATCATTTTTGCAGTGATGAAGGTGTAAAAAGGTGTAACGCAGCCATTCCATTACTCTGTATTGCATTTGCTGCTTATCCACGTGTGTGTTTTTGTGATATTTAGGTGTTGATTTTCTAAAGTGCAATCAGGTTTTCTTACGCACAAATCCAATATTCAAATAAAAACACCTGAATTGACAAAAATATGAAAATAAGAAATCTCTTCCTGTCTATTGTTTTCCAGGCTCATGATTTGGACTCAACCAAACATTACCTGCGTTTAAAATTCCTGATTGAGACGCAGGTGCAGTTCTACATCCCCAAGCCGGAGGAGGACGTATACGACCTGGTACGTTCAAATAACTCCTTATGCATAGAGACACTAATAGAGGCATTATCAGGTGTTAGTCATTGAGCTGCCACAGCAATTACCAGTGTTGAGTGTATGCATCATTATTGGACTGAAATGTGTGGCATTACAGCGTTCTTGGGGAAAAAAGGAAGTAATAGGTGTGTAGACAGGATATTCAGACAGGGCTGTATTCAGACTTGGTGACTTAAGAAGTTATGTCAATAATTACCTTATAAGTGCCTCATACTCAGAGTCAGGTTACACACCTCATTAGAGAGTGTAATTATCATACAAGATACTAAATCGAGGTCAGTCGTAATATCTGTACAGGATGTAGGCTATTATTTCACTTAGCATTATTTTAATTCTCTATTTTGAGTTGTCAAAGTAATAAAATAATGGTGTTTTTTTAATTAATTTGATGTTCTTTTCTGTAAGGAAAACATGCCGACGGTTTGAAGGATAAGCTGACCGAGCACTCATCTGCTACACGTACAGCTCACTTTAAGTTATAACTTGTCTCAGATTAAGATGCTGTCACGTACATGCAAAAAAACAACTCTTCATGGGCTTTAAAGGAACATACTCTTAATTAATTAATAGTGTCATATTTAAGTATTTCATATTGGCCTTGAATTTGACAGTATTTAGAGCCCAAAAATTTCAGCATAACATAGTGTGTTTACATCAAACTGTCAGGCAGTGGAGCTGGATTTAATACTGCTCCATGCTCGAGCCAAAATCATGTAAACGTCAGAATCGCACGTGACTGAGACACGCCTCTATTTTTGAAAAACTCCGCCCCACAAATCCCATGCAACTTTGTGAGAAGCTGCCTGAATACCAGTGTATGAAATGTCTTTATGAAATCCTGACTATAGGCGATTAACTCAACTCTGAATATGGCCCATAGAATGTAGTTTCCTACAATGTTAGAAATTTAAAGAATTCAAAATAGAGGTTTCGGTTTTAAATAATGGATTGAAGGATTGATAAATGATAAAGGAATTCTTTTTTTTTTTTGATGACTGTTCGAGGTTGTGGAATAATTGAAGCATTGCATTAATTCAGAATTAGTATGCATGCTTTACTAATGAATTTATCTTCTAGAATAAGCACAGCTCATCATGTGCTGATGTCTCTCTCTTGTCTCTGTGCATCTTTTTTCTCTGCTTATGGTTTCTAAAAGCCCAGTTGCAAAGCTTTGCTTCCTGCTGTGCTTGTTACTGTCACATACTCACAAACTCTGTGGTGCATCGCAAATGGAGAATTAGAGAACCTTTTTTTTTCCTCTCCCATTTTCAGCTCTATAAGGAGATCGAGCTCTGCTCCAAGATTAGAAAAGTCATTCAGTTTGACAGGGACGAGTCCTGCATGATCGGCTATGGTAATAATTGCTCTGTATGATGTCTCTGTACTTTGTGTGTAAGTACAGTTTGTTATTCCGATCGAAACGATGTGGGTTAGTTCACTTCATCCTCTTTCTGACAGGTTTCTCTATCTCTATGGTGGAGGACGACAGCGTGCAGCAGCTCTACATTACGGACGTAAAAGCCGGAGGATTAGCGTTCGCCAAAGGTTTATTACTTCTCTTCTCTGCTTAATTATCCTTTCTATCTTTTTCTCCTCTCCCCAGCTCTCTCGTTCTGGCTCGTTCTCTCGCTCGCGTTAATGGGTGTTATTGCTGTGCCACACAGCGTTACATAACACGCGTATTGAAGGCTTTGTGGGTTTCTGCAAGCTCGGATCAGACATGCCTGCTGACTCATGCTCCACTCAGAAGAAAAATAAGTAACATTATATCACTCCAGTGCCATCATTCCAGCCTTACACCAATTTTTTTTTCGGTGTCATATGTGCTGTGGAACATATGGTGCCCAGTTAGTATCAAGCCTAGTCAAGACATGTTTTGGAAGGCATTTTTATGGTGATGCATCACTGTCAGCAGGCTGGCAAATGTGGATCTAAAATCCATCTGAGAGTGTTTTATTGATGATATTTCATACTTTCTTCAGAACTGGGTCAGCACTAGAGAGAGAAAAGATAGATACCAATGAGTCTTCTTATGAAACTTTCAATCCACCATTTGAACTAAATCCAGCTAAATAATAATAATAAATGCATAATTAGAGGACTGATCATCAATAAGTGTTTATATTTATGTCAAAGTATAAAATAAAAATGTCTAGTAAGATTAAGTCAAGACAACCCATGACATGATCTTGAATCTTATGAAACAAATTCAGTCGTGACTGTCCTAATGCATTCAAAATAACCTTGATGGCTGAAAAGCTTCATTTAGAATAGTGTATTAAAGAAGTAATGACTGATGGGCAATGCAGGTTTGAATGCTGGAGACGAGATCCTGCAGCTGAATGGAAAAAACTCCAGCACACTGACATTCTCCGATATGAAGACTGCATTCTCTCAGGCATCTCTCTCACTCACGGTGAACACGCTGCCCCAGGTGGATCGAAGGCAACACTGCTTCCTGCCCCCAAGACGCTCTGATGCTGTCCAGCAACTCTACACTGACATCTTCTCCCAGAACCAGGGTAAGTCAAGTCAGAATCAGCAGAATCAGTGTGAGCTGGGTTAAAAACAATAGGACAATGGTGAGTTGGGACACTGGAACAACCATGGGGAGTTGCGTTACCGCCAGAATCATGGTGAGTGGTTTAGAAGCAGCAGGACCATGATAAGTTGATTAGATACAACAGATCCAGTATGGGGTACCAGAAGAACTTAGTAGGGCCTGTCAGAACCAGCATGACCAGGGTAAGATAGTTTCCTTTCAGAAATGACAGAACTTGGGACAGTTAGGTTAGAACCAGCAGAACTATGATGAGGTTTCAACTAGTGTGAGTTGAGTTAGAACTAAAAGACCTAGGATGAGTTGGATTATTGGCAGAAGCAGCAGAACCACAGTGATTTGAGTTAGAAAAAGCAAAACTGCTGTAAGTTTGTTTATAATACCAGGTTATTGGCAGAGCCAACAAATGCAAAGTGGGTAGAATTGGGTTACCATCAGAACTAGCAGAACCATGGCATTTGGGTGGCCAAATTTTATGGTATGCTTTTAGAAACAACAGGACGACGATGAGTTTGATTGGAACCAGCAGAACTAGGCAGACTGGCAGTTCATTGATTTAAAGCAGCAGGGCCATGGTGAATTGGGTTATAGTCAAGAGAACCACAGTACCATACCCTGATGAACTTGGAAGAAGCTGGATAAAAATCTAGGAAAGGTAGGATTAAACCAACTGAACCATGGTGAAGTTCAAACTAGTGTGAATTGGTTCTAAAAGGAACTCAATAGACCTAGGATAAGTTAGGTTATTGGTAGAACCAAAAGAACTAGTGTTGGTTTGGAACCAGTAGAAACTGAATGAGTTTGGCTGTCTTATGCTGATAATCAATCCCTTCATATGTACAATTAGCGCATGTTACCAAGTGCAGGGTTCTGTTACCATTAGAACCAGCAGAACCAAGAGAGTTGGGTAGTCATCAGTACTATGTACTAGTATGATTTCAGAGCCAATGAAATCAGAGTTATCCGGATCAGAACAGGCAGAAACAGTTGAATTGGCAAATGCTGGATCTAATGCAGCTAGGCAAAAAGAGAACTGAAGCCAATAGAACTAGCAGGGGTACTAGGAGAACATGGAAGAACCTGGTTATGGTTAAAACCACAGAGACAAGGGGTAGATGGTTTGCTTGCAGAACCCACATAATTTGGGAAAGTTGGGTAAGAACCAGAAGAGCCATAGTGAGTTGGGTTAGAACCAACAGTTTGTTTCCTTTAAAAACCAGAAGAATGTAGTTGAGTTATTGGCTCAACTCAACTTAATATACAACATATACAAAGTAGGTTGGGCTACCAGCAGTACCAGCAGCAGAACCAGCAGCAGAACCAGCAGCAGAACCATGGTGAATAGGGTTGCCATTAAAACCAACCGAACCAAGGTGAGTCGGATTGGAATCAGTAGTTCCAATCTGTGGATTTGAACCAGCAGAAGCATGGTGAGTAGGTCAGAACTAGGGCTATTTGGATTACTTTTAAGTAAACTGTAGATGAGTTGGGTTATAAGAAGAACTGCTGTAAGCAGTTGTTTTCAAAACAACAAAAGTGTGGTGAGATGTGTTACAATCGGCTGGATCATGGTGAACATACCGGAACTGGAGTTTCTTTTGGAGCAGATAAACCTAAGTTAAGTTGGGTTATTAGCAGGACTACCAGAATTAGGGTGAATTTGTTTGCTTTTAAAACCAAAGGACTTGAGATGACCTGGACATTTCACAGAGTTAGCATAAGCAACATGGGTCAGAACCAAAAGAACCATGATGTGTTTTGGTTTGCATTCATAACCTGCTTGAGATGGTGTGTGGTCAAAACCCATAGAACCAAAATGAAGCAGATTAGAAGCACCAGGGCAACAGGCGTGCTTTGTTACTGGTGTGCTGTATTAGAAGAGGATGAGGTAGGATTAGTGGCAAGACCTGGGGTCAGTTGGTTTGTTTTCAGGACCAGTCTGAGTCGGGGTACCATGAGAAACAGGGCCAACTGCCATCAGAACCAGGAGAACTACTTGCGCAGTGCAGTACCTCTTTGGCTTTGTGGTGTCCTTGTCTCCACAGTAATCTTATACCTCTAATTTTTTCAATGGTTCATTATTCATAATATTTTGTTCTTTCTGTTATTTAGTTAAAGTTATTTGTTAATACCATCACAGTATTGGGTGTTTCCTCAGTTTAACATCTCAGGTTGAAGTTTTATGAGTGTTAAATTTTTGTTAATAGTACTAGCGTCATTCTGTATCGATTTCTTCCCAGAGGACATTCTGGATGATGGAGTTGGGCTCATCTCAGAGACGTCCGGGGACAGCCTGGATGACGACACCGAGCTCTTTAGCGAGTACAGGGACTATGAAAAGGTAAAGATATCTGACTGCATGCTGCAGTGTTTTACCGCACCTTTATCCAAGGTGGCATGGTGGTTCAGAGTCCCAAGTCCCAGCCTGAGCTTGAATTACTGTTTGTGCCGAGTTTTGCATGTTAACGGTTTCCTATGGGTTCACCAGTTTCCATCCAAGGTGTATTTACGCCTTGCACCTTGTCTTCCTGGGACACGCTTTGGATCCATTGTGACATTGGCCAGGATAAAGTGGTTACAGGACATGAATTAATGATTTACTTTATCCATTATAACCTTTATTAGTACATTACTGTGGTCCAATCAATAATATTTTAGTATATTATTGTGGTCCAGTCACAACTTCTTTCTTTTTGATGGAGCTAGTTTGGAAATCACAGTTATAGCTGTACCTAGACACACATTACACACATACAGTACATGTATAGATCACACACACACACACGCTGAGAATAGTCATTAGCAGGTCTCTGGGATTCGATGCTCTTGCTGCCTACATGGAACTATATTCAGATCCACACCTCAAGTGTCTCCAAGAACAAACTTATTAATTTTACAGTTACTCATCTGTAGTTCTTTTAGAAAATGCCATGGTGAAGTGACGAGGTGTATACGAGCGCACGTCCGGTGTTATAGGCTAATTAGCTCATTTACTTCGAAATCCAGTGATGTTGAACTCCTTTTGATTTGAGTTTGCATCCTAACTGCTAGTTAGGGTAAGCAGTTAAGACTTTATCTTTCTATATAGAAAAAACTACATATGAGAAGATAATCAGGATCTAATGACTGAAACAATTTTGATTTGGCCGATAAAGCATATATTGTGTGCATGGGTTGAAGTAACATATTGTAGTAATATTTAATAATAAGTACACACAAGGATAATATTCATCCTTGTGTTCAACCCGTGTTTTAAGAGCTTATTGCAGCTTTAATAGCACAGCTGTCGGATTAGCGTTTCTGTCCATGCATCAGTATCTTGATTTAGCGTGCTGTTATTCCACCAACTGCTACAGCCCCCCTTCTATCCGCAGGGGTTTATGTCAGTGAGGTTAGCAAAGACTGCAGCAGAACACCATAATTAGCCTACGGGCAAAC
The DNA here is from genome assembly GCA_022758105.1 of Pangasianodon gigas. NCBI lineage: Eukaryota > Metazoa > Chordata > Actinopteri > Siluriformes > Pangasiidae > Pangasianodon > Pangasianodon gigas. Next base: position 2,175,353 of record CM040467.1, read on the forward strand.
ACACCTGCACACACACACACACATACACACACAGTTGTAACTCCCACACAGGGAAGGTTTTTGGCTCGACTGCATGATGTGGCCTTTTATTCTTAGGGACTGACTGGTACTTGAGGAGATGAATCTATGAGATCTGTCTTTTACTAAGTGCTCACTGACACACACACACACATACACACACACACACACACACACACACACCCAAAACAGGGCACCCCCACCCCCCGGGTGTTCCGTAAGCACAAATCACATTATGACTGAGCCTTATAGCACAATGTTTCATTATAGGCATAAACATTGCATTGGTGAATCGGGTGTATCGGGGAATTTTTAAATTTCTTTCTTTTTAGAAAATTCTAGGTTGAGAAAACAGGGTGTTCTGATATCTATCTATCTATCTATCCATCTATCTATCTATCTACTCTAGCTAGCTATGGGTCTGTTTAGAAGGGGAAAAGAGAGACAAAAATTGAGACAGTGCAAGAGAGAGAGAGCGTTAGAGAAGATTTGAAGGACAAATCTGTTGCTTTGGAAGTAGAGTGCGTAGGTGGGCAAACGAGAGAGTAATAGAGTGTGAGAGCGAGAGAGAGCGAGAGAGTCCAGTATTTCATCATGACAGCATTCAGTATTTTCTCTGGCTTTTATTTCATTTGAGAGTGACAAGACAGTTAGAGAGAGAGAGAGGGAGAGAGGGAGAGAGAGCTCCAGTCTGGAGGATCTGTGTGTCTCTGTATTCAGTCTTCAGCATCGGTGCACAGTGAAGGTGTGTGAGTGTGTTTCCCATCTGCTCTGCACGCGGTGTGTGTGAGTGTGTGTGAGTGTATGTGTGTAAGGATCAGTCATGTCAGTGTTAAAGCGGAACCGACACAGCAAACGTTCGTCTGAGTCCATCTACGACATGCTGCACCTGGTGAGCAAAAGGCACACACACACACACACAGACTTTTCTGTTTTAATCCGCCGTTCTTTCTTCTGTTCTGCTGTAGTGTGTGTGTGTGTGTGTGTGTGTGTGTGTGTGTGGTGTGTCTGTAGTTTTTTTTTTTTTTTTTTTTAAAGTTCTATGTTGTAGTGTTGTAGTGTTTGATTTAAGATCGTAACGTAAAAAAGGAGTGTATGCCGCTTGGAGAGTGTGCGTATATGTTTATACTCACCTGTGTATGGAGTTCACAGCAACAAAGCAGCTTCAGTGGTCTAGAGTGGTGTGTGTATCTGTGTGTGTGTGTGTGTGTGTGTGTGTGTCTGTGTGTGTGTTTATCTGTTGGTGGACGCTGTATTCTGTCACACACCTAAATTAATGACATCATGAGAATGAAAATCTGTGCCAATGTAAAATACACAGCTTTGCAAGTGTGTGTGAGTGTGTGTGTGTGTGTGTGAGTGTGTGTGTGTGTGTGTGTGTGTAAAAAACAGACTAATAAAAGACTATGGTGTTAATTTTGAGGCATTTTCAAACAAGGTCTAAAAGCAAGCAAGCAAAGGGAATGTAAATGCAAATAATCAAAATGCATTCTGTTTTCACTTTCCCACTGTTTCTTTTTTGTTCTCTTTCTTTCTTTATTTATTTGAATATTGATGTTTTTAACAACTTACTTCTCACAAAATCAGACAGAGCAAAAATCCATAAGGCAAAAGTTCTATTACTTGCGTTTCTGTATTGCATACAGCAATATTTATATTTTAATAATGAATTTTTCATTTTCTTCTAAATTAATCATTTAAATTAATATTTTCTTGTAAATATGTTTAATATTTCTGGCACTAAATTGACTCCATACACGACTGTCTCAGGTTCAGAGTTTACATAAACCCAAATGGACAGGACGCACTGGCACTATTCAGTGGTCTGTGTGTATGTGTATGTGTGTGTGTGCGCATGTGTGTTTCTTTGGCTGCCTTGATCCTCTTGTCTTAGTTGTTCCTTTCAATTTCACACAGCAGGGACAGAGAACAATGAGTCTTCTCTATCTGTCTCTTAGAAACACAAAGATACCAATTTTATTTTTTTTCCCACACCTTCTGTTGGGCTCCAGTAACTCATGGATGGTGAGAAAATTCAAAAAAGAAATGCAATTATATGAACATATAAAAGATATTTGTGCTTCACTGTCTGGCAAACACACACACACACACACACACACACACAGTGTAGAGCTGAATGTGCTCAGGAGTGAACAGAAGTTTTTTTTTTTTTTAAAAGCACCTTTGGTCCCCATGATGTAGCTGTGTGATATATACACACACACACACTTGTACTGTATGTATATATATATATATATATATATATATATATATATATATATATATATATATAATGTATGTATATGTATATATAAATAATATATATGTGTGTGTGTATATATATATATATATATATATATATATATATATATAATATTTATTTTTTTTTAGTAAATTTTGTTTACTCACTGGTAGGCTATGTGATTTACAGCTAAACCAAAACCTATCTAGGACAAGTCCACTCACAGTGTTCGGGTGAGTAGGTGGATCAATTTGCCCCAGATTAAATCTAACTGATGACAAACCTAACTTTAAGTCACTAAATTTAGATCCCATCCTTAACTATACACCCAAATCTTAACCCCAAACCCAGACTTTAGATACAAAATCCAAACCCTAGACACTAGGCTAAAGCATAGACTATAAACTCTAACTCTAGATCCCAACCTTAAACTTAAACCCTAAATCCACACAATAACCTTAACTGTAACTCTTAACCCTAGATCCCAAACCTAAACCTTAACATTAATTCCCAACCCTAACTATCAAACTTAACCCTAGACCCCAACCTCAAGTGTAAACTCTAGACCCCAGCCTCAACTGTAAAACGTATCCCTAGATCCTGACCCTAACTATCCAACTTAACCCTAGACCCCAACCTCAACTGTAAACCCTGACCCTAATCCCAAACTTAACCATCAAACTTAGCCTTAATTGTAATCTCTAATCTTAGACCCCAATCCTAACCAGAAACCCTAACTGTAGATTCCAGTCTTAAATGATAAACTTAACTCTAACTCTAGATCCCAAACTTAAATATAAACCTTAACCCTAGAACCAAAACTTTAGACACAGCTGTAAATTCTATCCATAGACCCCTATTCTAACTGTAACCTTAACCTTAGATTCCGACCTTAAATGTACATCTTAAGACCAGACCCCAAGCTCAAATGTAAACTTTAGCTCTAGATCCCAACCTTAATTGGAAAGCTTAACTCTAGATGCAAACTTTAACTGTTAACCTTAACCCTAGATCCCAATCTTAATTGGAAACCTTAACTCTAGATCCCAATCTTAATTGGAAATCTTAACTCTAGATTGCAACCTTAATTGGAAACCTTAACTCTAGATCCCAACCTTAATTGGAAACCTTAACTCTAGATCCCAACCTTAATTGGAAA